>APFE030825991.1:10285-42905 GCA_000404065.3 Pinus taeda | reverse complement strand
AGGGCATCATTTATGGCCGAAACCATTTCGTGCCAATAAGGTGAGCGAAGAACATTGAATGGTATCCCACATGCATAGAGAAACCTGTAAACCTTTGAATCCACATCATTCCTACACCCCTCATCAAGGAAATCTGATATGGTTCTACGCCTTAAAATTGATGACCCTGTGCCTCCATATCCACTGCCTTGGGAGGATGCTGAAGGAGTTCTTTGTGATTGTGAGCTTGGTTCAAAGAAACCCCTTAATTTTTTTGATTTGTATTGGGCTTCCTCCTCTTCCCTTATGTATTTGGTTCTATCCGCTGTTGACACCGCTGTACAAGTTTTGATTCCTATTTGTTTGTCTCCATCCCATGGCCTTTTCTCGCAGAGGTGTCTTCTAGCACGGGTGTATGAACCTGTGTAATCAATGTTGCAATGGGGGCAATGAAATTTAGTGGTTCCACCCCCTCTGCCTGTTTCAACCCTGTTAACATATTTCCACAATGGGGTTTGGTCTTGTTTAGTTTTTTGAGGGTCATGTTCACCCTCCTCCAGCTCCTCCTCACCGCGGTTTTCACCAATTCGACTTTCTCCAGCTTCTTCATCCCCCTCTTCAATTTGGCCCCTTCGTTTCCTACTCTCCAGCACCATAATAACCATAAAAGGGACCAGGAAGAGGAAATTCCCAGAAATATAGCCAGGTCCATGGTGTTTGATGTTTGTAGGGTTTTGATTCAAGAATCTGCAAATTAATTTAATTTATTGGGATTAATTAACTTAATTTATTAATTTAATTCAAATTCATAATTTTAAAACTCAATAAACTAAATTAAGTTGACTAAATTACTACCTAACTAAATTAAACTAGCTAGACTAGCTAAATTACTAAGTTACTTACCTCTGCAAGCTTGCTCCTCGCTCCTCGCTCTTCAGCACTTGCTCCTTGCTCCTTTGCTCTTGCTCTTGCTCAATGGTTTGATAATGAAAATTTTTTATGCCCTTTGGGCTTTTAAAACATTTTTTTTTTTAAATTTAGTTTTTTTTACGTCCGCAGATTTTTTTTCCGCGTAACCGCTCCCGGCGCGGTTCAAATCGCTCCCGGAGCGATTTTTTAATGCTCGGGAGCGATCCGGAGCGATCGCTCCCTGATTGCTCCCGGGCTTAAAAAATCGCTTCGGGAGCGACTGAGCGACCGCCTCCTAATGCGCTCCCAAAAATGGCAGGGAGCGCAAATTTTTTTAAGGGAGCGCGCTCCCAAAAATCGCTCCTGTCCGGGAGCAATTTCGGGAGCGTGCTCCGGAGCGCAATTTGGAGAGCGGTTAGATTGGGGGAGGGGGGGGGGGGGGGGGGGGGGCGCTCCCCCGCAACTATGGTTTAAATGCAAAGTGACTTAATGATATGTTAATTAAGGGTATCACTTCACTTAGAATGTATTTTAAACGATTTTTTTGAGCAATATGATGCAAATGTGACTTATCTAATGAAGCACTAAATGAAATTAATAATTAGGTCCAATTGCAAAATGACTTTAATGCAAGTGAGATTAGAAGATCAAGTAATGAAATATGAAAACTAGGAAAGTAAATCTAATGCTAATGCAAATTAGATCTACAAATTATCTATTTTAATGAAATTGGAGGGTTAGTGACTAAGAGCAAATGCAAAATCATGAAATCAATTCTAGATCTAAGTTAGCCGCTTGAAAAAGAAAGTACTCCTTGTGTAAATAGAAAGAGAAAACACTAATGGCCTAGTGAGTGCAACCTTTAGGAAAACATTAAATTAGTTTAATGTATGAGATAAGGCTTAACATTAAGCTTTTAACCCTTCAAAAAATATAGTGATTTAACTGTTTTCTCAAAACCCTAGCCGCTTGGAAAAAGGGGATACCTCCTGCGTAGATGAAGAAGGACGACCTCCAATAGCCAGCTGAGGGAATGCCCCCAACGATTTAATTTTAATTCGACAAATTTTAATGTGGTTTCCGGAGAAATTTTAAATTTTTCTCTTCTCAAAATTTTAATCCATAAGCTCCACCATCAAGTTAGCTTTTATTTTTGATAGCACAGAGAAGGAGGAAGCTCTTTCCTGCTCACAGTTTATGAGGGAAACCCTTGGAAAAATCAAATTTTACTTTGTAAATTTCTGATGTATTTCCCCCTAGAAATTTTAATATATTTTCTTCAAAATGTTGATCAAAATTTCTAGATGTCATATTTCGTATGCAGGGATAAAGAAAGCAACCTCCACTGCCTACGGCTATGAGAAAACAAGCCTGCGACCAAGGGGTAGATGGTCAAATTTTTTTAAGAAGTGCCCCCACAATGAAACGATCCTCAAAGAAAATACCAACAATTTCCAGAAAATGACTGACAACCCTCCAAAAAAAATCGACCCAAGATCGAACCCCAAAAATTTAGAGAAAAAAATCCCAAAAAGATTTGAAAATTGACTAGAAACCCTAGCCGACCAAGGAGAAAGAGAGTGTTTCGACTTCGAACAAATGTTTGTCTTCCAAAAATTATTTCTTTTCAGATCCAAGACCCTCCACCAGCAAGCAAAATGATTATAAAGCAAATTGTTGAAATTTGATGACAAAAAAAGTTTCCTACAATCCCAACCCGGTTTTAATTTCACCTTGTCACTCCCATTTAGTTAAATGCCCTTTCCCATAAACATACATTCAACATATAGAATTCTGGAAATGAAATTTTCAGATTAAAACACATGGGACTATCAACACATGCTGGAAATAAATATGGACATAACCAGACCAACAACACACAAAAATACACGGGTTTTTGGTCATATTAGACCCAGGTGAAACCCCCTCAACCTTCTCCGGGGAAAACCTGTTAGAGAGATCTTCAAATTTATTTATCTTTCAAGTTCAGGAAAAATACATTTGCAGACAAAACAAAATAGCAAAATACAACTTATCTCTTCAGCCCAAAACTCCTTGAAAACCATGCCCACTTTGCCTCGATTTTCGTGTCCACTTGAAGCTGAAAATATGAACTGTACAGACTCTGTACGAACTATACGGATTTCCATACTGTGTGCAACTCACAACATTCAATGTTGTTCATACTATACCTTCTGTTGTCTTCTATGCCTTGATTTCCATGCCTAGCTTTGCCCAAAAATCACTCCTTCAGCTTGCTGCAACAAATTTCTCCTTTAGAACTTTTCTCTAGCTCTCAGCCTCCTTTCTCCAATCTTCTCATGAAGAATGAATTGTTGTCTCTCTTTTCTTTTCCCCCTTTTGTTTCCCTAAATGACTTTTGGGCAACCCTAAGATCTAATGGCTCAGATTCATTTAGATCAAGGGATGAGAATAAATGTGCATTTAATTGTCACTTTCTATTTTTTAACTCAGCCATTAAATAAAGTACCCACATTGTACTTTATGTCTAGAGTCACTTTTTCACTTCATAATTTAACATTGACTTTACCACTTATAAAGTCACTTTCACTTTATAAAGTCACACTTAGGAAAATAATTATTTTGGACATTTTTCCCTAGGTAGAGACTAACCCATGGGAAACCACTTGTCCAAGGTACATTAAAAATCAACACTCCCTCTTACCAAGGAAAGTGTTTCTCACCACACTCATTTTGTCCCTGAAATGGACGTGCTTGCCTCTTGGGAAGGATTTCGTGAGAACATCGGCCGCCTGCTCATCTGTGGATATATACTCCAGCTTCACTGCCCCCTTCTGGACATAGTCCCTAATGGAATGATATCTGATGTCAATGTGTTTTGACCTGTCATGAAACACTGGATTCTCCTTGAGTTTAATGCAACTCTGATTATCACAATGAATAACCGTCAGTCTCAACTCTTGATTAAATAGGCCATACAACAACTTGCGAAGCCAATTGGTCTCACAACTAGCCTGGCTAGCAGCCATATACTCAGCCTCAGAATAGCTTAAAGCAACTGACTTTTGCTTTCGACTGAACCACGACACAACTGCCGAACCCAATCCGAAGCAACACCCTGAAGTGCTTTTCATGTCAAAAGCACATCCTACCCAATCTGAATTTGTGTAACTTGCCAACCTCACTCCATCTCCCCGCTTATAGTCCAGAACATAATCAACAGTACCCTACACATAGCGAAGAATGTGCTTTGCAGCTACCCAGTGCACCCTCCTGGGCTCAACCATGAACTGGCTAAGTGTGTTCACTGTAAAGCATCTATCTGGCCTAGTGTTGACCAAATACATCAAGGACTCAATAAGTTGCCTATACAATGTGGGATCCACCAAACTAGAATCTGAAGCATGAAGCTCCTAGTTGGTGATCATAGGTGTAGACATGGGTCTACAGTATGCCATGTGAAATATGCTCAACACATCCACAACATACTGCCCCTGCCCCAGAAAGACATGCCCCTCCTCCTGCCACACCTCAAGCCCCAAAAAGTAATGCATCAGCCCAACTTGCAACCACTAATTAGTCTCTCTGCCCCAGTAACGAACAAGTCATCAACATACAACACAAGAATGAGCAGATCATCTCCTACTCATTAGCCAGATGAGAGGTACTTCCCATGAGTCCCAGACTACATGGGTGGGATGTCTCAGTAGGAGAAGGATGAACCACTCGTCATGCCTACATGTTGCCTTGGGGTATCATAGGGGAAGGCTAAACCACTCACCCCGTACACAACAAACCACTAGGGGAGGGATGAACCATTCACCCTATGGTTGCTCATCACTCCAAGAAGTACCCCAAGTCCTTGGAGCTTCCAGAGCTCAACGTCCATGTCATACAGGACCCTCATAAGAGGGTCTCTCCACGACTCGTAGTCGTTCTAGGAAAGTCAAGAATTTGACCTTTCCAAGGGGCTTTGTCAGAATGTCGACGACCTGCTCATCAATCCCAATGTGATGGAGCCTTATTGCTCCTTGTCATACCATATCTAGGATAAAGTGGTACTTGATATCGATGTGCGGAGTGATCATGAAATACGAGATTCTTTGATAATCGGATCCCACTGTGGTTGTCGTAGAGGATCACCGTGGTATCCAGCACATGTCCAAACAGCTCACTGAAGAGCTTCCTCAACCAGACAACTTCACAGGAGGTCATACTCGCAGCTATATATTCAGCTTTAGCGGTGCTCAAAGCAAATGACTTTTGCTTCCCGCTCATTCAGGATATTGAAGCAGAACCCAAAGAGAAACAACACCCAGAAGTACTCTTGCGATCCACCACACTGCCGACCCAATCAGTGTCAAAATAACCATGCAACCTCACATCTCCGGCAATGTATCTCAGTCCATGAGTGATTGTGCCTAGAAGATATCTCAGAAGATTCTTGGCACCAATCCAATGTGTGTGATGAGGCTCAACCATATATTGGCTCAACGTATTAACTGCAAAACATATATTTGGATGAGAGTTCACCAAGAACCAACGCTTCTATGAGTTGATGATACTCAAAAGCATTTCTCAATTCAGGTCCGGTAGCACTACCACATAACTGCTTGAAGTTAAATTCCATCGGGGTAGTCACAGGCTTGTAGTCCACCATCCCAAATCTTTCCAAAATCTTCACAACATCTTTTCCTTGAGATAGGAAAATTTCTCCTAGCTTTTGCCAGGCCTCTAACGCTAGGAAGTAGTGCATCAGTCTTGGGTTCTTCATCTCAAATTCAGAAGCCAACTCCCTCTTACATTTGTGAATGTGAGGGTCTGCACCTATCAGAGAAAAGTCGTCCACATAAAGTACCAGTATGAGAGGTTTATCATCTTCAACCTTAAAGTAAAGGTTCGGATCGGCTTCACTCCTAGTGAATCTCAGCTTCATCAGATAGCTATCAATCCTCTCATACCAAGCTCGAGGTGCTTGCTTCAAGCCATAGAGAGCCTTCTTCAACTTGCATACATGAGATTCCCGGTTATGAACCTCAAACCCCTCGGATTGTTCCACATATAATTCCTCTTTGATCAAACCATGCAAGAAAGTGGTCTTGACATCCATCTGATGTAGGTTCCATCCTTGCGAGGCAACACGTTTTATGATCGAGTGGATGGTGGTGTATTAGGCAACAGGTGCAAATATCTCATCATAATCTACACCTTTTTTTTAGTGAAGCCTCGAACAACAAAGCGAGCCTTGAACTTTTCTGCACTTCCATCAGCTCCATGCTTGATTTTGTAGAGCCACTTAGAGGTGACAACTGATTTGTCCTAGGGTCTAGGGACCACATCCCAGACATCATTCTTCATAATAGACTCGTATTCTTCATTCATAGCATCCTTCCAAACTTGTTGCTTCACGACTTCTTCAAATGATGAAGGTTCATTTTGAATGATAGTGCTCATGGCGATTAAGTATCCTTGATACCTGTTTGGCTTCTTGCTCTCATGGAAAGTCCCCCTTGGTGAAGTATGTCTCTCGGCATCTTCGAGAGTCTCCCTAAGCCATGAGGGTCTCCTCTTGGAGTTGGAGGGCTCTTGGGGAGGAGGATTAATAGGATCCATAGGTTCATCAACATCCGGCATTGTCTCGTCCTCTTTTACACCTTGTTTCCCGGTGTCAGCGTCTTTGTCCTTCCTTAGGATAGGAAGGTTGTTGATCTTGCTGAGAGCCATATCTTAGTCAAAGGTGACATCATGACTTATTTCAACTTCCCTTTGACCAACCACATAAATTCTATAGCCCTTAGAATTTTCAATGTAGCCCACAAAAATTCCCTTCTTCCTTGATGCACCCAATTTGCTTCTTTTCTCTTTCGGCACATGAAAATATACGAGACTTCCAAAAATTCTAAAATGAGAGACATCGGGTTTCTTACTAGTGAACATTTCTTCGAGAGTCTTGGAGTCCAATGCTTGATGAGGGCATCGGTTTTGAACATCCACTACACTATTCACAACTTCGGCCCATAGAAACTTGAGAAGCCTTTGATTATGAAGCATGACACGAACAACTACCATAATATTACTATTCTTCCTTTTAGCCACAACATTCTCCTCAAGAGTATATGATGTTGTGGTCTCCCTCTTAATGCTAGCTTCTCTGCAATAGTCATGGAATTCATTTGATTCATACTCGGTCCCATTGTCAGTCCTTAATATCTTGGTTCTCTTCTCGGATTGGTTTCTGATCATGGCTTTGAAGTGACGGAACCAAGTGAACACTTCATCCTTCTTTTTCAAGAAGTAGATCCAAGTCTTGCGAGAATAGTCATCTGTAAAAGTGAGATAATATAAGTATCCTCCCAAAGAGTTTACGGGCATCATACTAGATATGTTGGTGGTCCCCTTGTAAGTTTTCCTTTGGCACATCCCAGACATATACCTTCATGCTCTACTTTGAACTCGGGCATACCTGTCACCATCTGTCTCACATCGGGAAGAGCCTTATAATGAAGATGGGCAAACCTCCAGTGCCATAGTTCGGATTGTAGAGATGTGGCGCATGACATGGTTCCCAATGGACTTTCTCCAACTTGATACAAAGTGTCAACCTGGAACCCAAGAGTAAAAGCATCTTTAAAATTTCTTTTCCAAACACTTACCTTTCCATCAATGAATGCCACCTTGTATCCTTTGTCTTCCATAGTTGAAATGGACACCAAGTACTTCTTGAGATCAGGTACATATAGAACTTCTTGTAGGTGAATTGTGTTACCTTGATTCAATTGAAGGGTAACATTCCTACTCATCATAGGATAGGTGGCATCATTTCCAAGAATAATTTCCAAGTTTGTCTCCTTCTCTATTAGATTAGAGAGAGCTTCCTTGTACCTGGTGAAGTTCCTTCTCTATTAGATTAGAGAGAGCTTCCTTGTATCAATTAGGCAATTCCCCAAAGTGTTCGAAGGAGAGGTAGTGGAGAGGGCCGATATAAGATAGTATTCCTTTTGCTTATTGTTAACAACATTTGATTCTTAATACTTGGGGTTCCTTGCTTTCTTGGAGGGTTGACCATGTCCTTGATGTCCCGCATTCCTTTTTCCTTTGCCATTGAACCTGCCATTCCTTTGATTGTGGTTGTTGAATTTGCCCCTGGAGTGATTGTGATCATCATCATGTGATGTGTCCTTTTTATTTGGACACTCCCTCGCATAGTGGCCAAACTTATTGCAAACAAAGCACCTGCCCTTCCTTTCGCTCTTTGATCTGGGCTTTCCATTGAAATGACCTTCAGACCCTGCATTATTTCTCCTTGTGGCATGAGCAGAGAAAGCAGTGGGGTTGCCTCTATTAGAAAGCGTTTCTTGCTCCACCATTCTTGTCTCTTCTTGAATGCATCCCAACATTAATTCTTCAAATCTTGGAATTCGATCATTATTGAGAATAGTGGTCCTAAGTCGCACCAGTTGCCAGTGTTGTCGCACAGATTGTCACGACAACACTCAGACCGGGGGCTGTCACCCTGATCCCTGATCTCTCCGTTTAAGCCTGTCTCCCGCCGCTAAGGGGGGTAGACCCTATGGGAAAATTAATGACCAACTGAGCACCAGTTGGGTTGGGAGACATGAGGGGAAACAAGCACTAAATTGATTTTATTAAGTTAATAGACCAGTGCCTTATGGAGTTAATGATTAAATGATTATTTATTAAATCTTGCAGAAGCATAAACCATGTAAAACAATCATTTATCAAATAACCCAAGCATTGCAAGATATCCAGTAAATTCACAATGCTTTAACGATGATCCAACAATTTAAAACCCAAAAGATTAAATGCTTTAGATAAACATGCAATTTTAAATGCTGACCAGCGAATCTTCAGAATAAAATTTAAGCACATTTAGCCATATCAAATATCACAAAAAAAAAAAAATCTTTCAATTTTTTTTTAAATATTTTTATGATTTCGTAAATTAAAATCTAAACTATAAAACAAAAAAAAGCCTAAGGATTACCTTATGTTTTTTGGAATTTTTTATTTTTATATTTTTTAATCAAAATTTAAACTTAAACAAAAAATGAACTAAAACATTAAAGCTAATTTAACTCAACTATACATACTTCTTAAGAACCAAAAAACCTATGTTAAGCATAACCTAAAGGTAAATAAGTAAAAACAAAAGAAGTCTAAATCAAAATTTTTATATTTTTTAAATTTTAATGTGTTAACACACGCTTCATAAAAGATATACGCTAACCAAAAAAGAACACTATGAAATCTATCTATGCAGACTTTAATCCTAACAGGAGCCACACCATACACATACGAAAATTAAAGCCTATCCTAATAAAAAGAAATAAAAAAATAAAATAAAATGGGCGTTTGCTGTTTGTTGTTTTGTTGTGCGGGTGAATGCAGGTTTGAAAGGCGGAGGGAAGAGCGATCCGACGGAGGGGAGCTCGATGGATGCTTGGATGCAAGTGAAATGGTTGTGAGGGTTGCAGGAATGAATTTAACGCAGGGTTTTAGCACTGGATAGGACGCGAGCAGAGCGAGAATATCCGCAGGAGATGAAGGATTTAGGTAAATTGCAGGTGAGAAAAAAAGCGCAGAGGAGTCAAAAATGCGTTTGGAGCTGCAGCCGCGTGGAACGTGGAGGGAATCAATGGATTTGCTGACTTGCTGTGTATGCAGGTTGCTGGAGCGGATTTGAGGGACTGAGGGAGCTGAGCAGTTTGAGGAAGAATGCGGTTGTGTGTTTTTTTTTTTTTTGGTGTAGGTGAGATAGGCAGCGAAAGCCGCACGACAAAGCAGCAAGAGGGATGACGGATCGTACAGAATGAAGGAGGCTGCGGGCAGAGCTTGGGCAGCGATTGAGAAGGGGAATGTGCTGAAGGGATGGTGGAATCGATGGCAGAAGAAAATGTATAGTAGTGATGAGGAGCGGACTCGATGAGTAGGAGACTGCGTGATATGTGAAACCCGGATCTGGCAGCACGCAGGTGGGCAAGAGTGAAAGGTGAGGGATGGCACACAGAGCTGGTAAGGTGAGGATGCTAGTTCAAATAGCAATAAAGGGAAACATAACTATGAATGGAAGACGTGGAGTGAAGCAGCAACCTGCTCTAAAAAAAAATTCGAAAATTTCTTCCTGCAAATAAATAGAAATAAACCCCGAGCAACGAAACAACATTGATAAACCATCAAATTCCCTCAGAAAATTTGAAAATCCGTTGAAGACTATCTTTGCAAAAATGGAACCCCGGACTGCAGACTACTTGAGATTGCCTGATGAAACCTTGAAAATTCTCAGAGCCTGTGCTTGGAGCTTGTAATGGCAAAAATAGAAAACCCATAAATAATATGTGCAAGAAACAAAACTGAAAACCCTAACTAAATAATTACAATATTCACAAACTGCAGGCTCTAAAATAGCTAGATTTTTTGTTATGCCACATAAATATTTTTAGAATTGTAATTTAATGTGAGATATTTCAGAAAACCCTGCATGCATTCATAAAAAATTTCAGATGATAAGCTCGGGATTAAAACTAGCTGGGCACTTTCAGAAAACACAATCCGGGAGTTGGCTAGTTCAGCGGAGAAGTTCCCCTAACGCCTGGTAAACTCAAAACTAAGATTTCCTGCACAGCTTAAAATCAACCATTAACATAGAGGGAAAAAACGATAGTGAAATCCAAATCAAATGGAGTTACCTGCCATTATATTTCAGAATCTAAACTATCATTCAAACCCCAAAGATCAGACAAGATACATGTGTCTGAATCAATCTTCATCAAGCTACTATTGATGACTGAAAATAAAATTATGCAGAAAAATAAAAAACCTTACAGCATTTCCAGAAGAGTAACACCAACAAGATTTTGAACCCCAAAGTCTTTCTTTATTGCACAAAAATGACTACAAGAGAGCTTTCTTTAGCACCAGACTCTTAGATCTAATCTGATCTCAAATGACCTCTAACACTCTATTTAAAGGAAAAATTCCCAACAGCTAGTTCGAGTGATCCATGTCAAAATGATCTCGACCGTCGATGAGGATCAAGATATCTTTTAATCTCATCCGTCGAAATTTTAATAAATTAAAAGTTAAAATTTTGCATTTGTTTTCTCAAAATTTCGACTTATTTTATTATTTTATTTTATTTTTCAATTTTTTTTTGTTAATTTATTATTTTTATCTATTATTTGATTTTTTAATTTTCTTAATTTTTATTTTTGGATCTTCGAACTTAGCCTTTGGAAAAATCGCCTAGGACCTAGGACTTAGGACTTATGAGGGGATTAAAACATTTTCTAACCCTCAAGACATTTTACATCATGATTTTTACAATTTTACATCTCAAGGGGGAAAACCCATTTGACATAGACCCTCATAGACCACCCAGTTCTGCGGCCAAATATAATCTAGTAGATTAACACACTAGAATTTCTATAAGATTCTAATGACAAAATTCATTTTGGCTTTGGGGTTAGGTTGAAGGAAAACTCTGTCGATCATGGATCGGTGAGACAAAAAACCTTCGGAAACGTAGATTATCACTAGAAAATTAGGTCCACCTAGGCAATTTACATACATGACTCAACTCTGCTAAGATTATTTACAATTTAGACATGCAGACTGGGTTTACAACATAACATGATCAGGTCGACGATGACAGTTGAATGGCACGAACACGTTGATCAAGCACTATCCCTTTTGCGAAAAGGGGGTGTACTGCTAATGGGTAGTTGACACGTAGTGGTCAACATCTGGCTCCACTTGGGGACACGTTGCTGCACTGTAGGAATGTGAGAATCCAAAATCTGCATCCATGCAACACACAACAAAATATAAGTAGCGCCCATCCAAAAATCATCATATAACATTAAGCACATGAAAGATATAAGCTCTTCATTTATTAACTATCTAGTAACAAGAAAAGTAAATCTAATCCTAAAATAGAAAAATGTTGAAATGACAAGGAATAGGGTTAGAAATACAATACAAAGGATTCCCTATGGCATCAGATGTGTTCAATATAGTGTATACTGAGCATTTGCCTACTTTCAGGCAAATCTGTCGGCTCTCTCTTGGCAACTCGTGTTGTCCTCCTATGCTGGAAACTGGACTGCATAGTTTTGTGCTGGAAATCTTCTGGCTGGAATTGCACCTACATACTACAACTGGGAAATTCACACTACTTGTGTCATTGCATCTAGCTCTACAACTGTCTCTGAGTATTGACTACGACTAGATTTGCAATTTTCTAATGACAAATTGCATCTGTTGACACTGAACCTAGTACTTTGATATCGTGGGCCCTTGTATCAAGGGTGATGGTCCTGCTGCAACAAGTTGGAACATATCTGGCTGGTCTCCTTGTTGCAACTACGCTAGACCCTGCCCATTTGGCACACTGGAGCCTCATACTCCTCCACCTAGATCTGGGGCCTCACTACCTCCTTTCGAGCCTTGTCGCTTATTGGGACCTTTCTTTGCTTTACAACTCACACTAGACAACTCACACTTCCTCCAGCACCTGTCTCCAACAACTAGAAGTCAATTTCTTGTCCAAATCTGCAGTTTGGATAACTTGCACGACCTCCTCTAGCAATCTCGTACAACCATCACTACAAAGCTACAAAATATGCAAAACTCAAAAACTGGAAAAATAAATAGGAATCTCCTCTCCTACTTGATTATTGCTTTGCAACTCACACTCCTTTCTGGAATGTGCAGTCCTACTAACTTCTACTGCCAATCTACAACTAGGAAAATCAAATTTCTTGGCTAGAAACCCTTTGAGAGGAATTTCCCCTCTGTTTTGTGTTCTTTTCTCTTCCACCCTATGTGGATTCTGCTTTTGCAAGCTGTTGCAAAACTGTCTGCATCCAACCTAGGAATCTGCTCAATGAAAATCTGAGTTGTTGTTGCTCCCTTTGCCTACTAGAATCACTTATTTTGGGCAATTCAAATTTTCTGCAACCCTGCAACTGAAAATCAAACCCTTGCCTCAGCAATTCGACCTACCTGGATAGGGCTTGCGCAGCACCAGAAAATTTCGGCTTGTTGCTCCCTTTGAACAATACAATTTTCTCTTCTTTCTACTTCTAAGCTTCCTGATTGATAAATCACGTTTTGGTACCATGTGAAAATTTGATCTATGACAACAATTGGAAATTATTTTCCTAATTGTTAAATTTTTTTAACAATTTATTTGTAGTTTTCTACGACAAATTCCAAATAATTAACATTGTGATTTTCAGAAATAAACTATGGAAGTAATAGCGTTGGAATCTGAGAACATCTAACGCACACATAAAAATATGACGCAATTATTTTTGGACAGTTGTCCCCGGAAAAACCCAACATGGGAAAACGAGTGCAATTGCTGAGGGTTTTATTATTATGCAGCAATGAATTTTGAGTACAATCTATGGATGCCAAACTGGCAATCCAAATAGTAAGAAAATTTGGCCAAGATTATGTAAGGGAATTACCCTTCTTCCACAAGCAACCTCGACACAACTTCCCTTCAGAAAACTCGTCCTCCTGGACTCTCTACATTAGCCTCTGCGTAGTGCTTGCGCAAGCCCTATGACATCTAGCCTCTGAAATGCCTCTGATGAAGTTGTTATGCCTGTCTCTGTTGAGGAAATCACTTCTTGGCACTCTAGAACCTCTGTCCGGCCTCTGGATCTGAAAACGATCTAAATCGAGTTGCTCTTATGAAGCAATTGTGCAATCCTCTGCGCTTCCTCACTAGGAATAACTCGTCCTCTTGCTGTTGCCTTTTTGGATCTGGAAAACTTCCTCCAGATCACTGTCTCTACCCCTCATCGACTCAACTTCGATCTCTAGCTCTCCGACAACGATTGCTTTTCTCTGGAAATCGATTTGTCAAGGAAATCGAACTGTTGAAATGCATTCTCCATCTCCACATCGATCCCTTCTTATATCTTCCTATTGGGAGTCCAATGGCCAAGATTAAATCTTAATTGATGGCTCAGATCATTTCTAGATCGATTTGTGTGAGTTTTTAGGCTATTCTTACCTTGACTTAATTAATTTTGATTAATTAACCAGGCTTCCGAAGTTTAGACTTAGAAACATTAAAAAATAGGTAAATAATCTAATAAAGTCATCTCTATGTGGAATTTCCAGAAACGATTTTTCGGTTTTGGAGGTCTCATGCATTCTAGCCTTGCCACCAAATTTCGTGGTGAAAACACATCTGATGCTACATAAACAAACATTGTGCAGTGCCTAGCTAGGCAATGCAGATTGTTGGGCAATGTTGTCGCTTATATTGTATAGGCACGGTGCGACAACGAATCAGGTCGGGTGCTATCACTCTGATCCCCAACCTCTTTGTTCTAGCTATCTTTCAACAATAGACTATGGGGGGTAGTTCCTAAGGAAGATGGAAATGAAGGACAAGTTGGCAACCAATGAGTTCGGGAGACACGATTGAATGGCCTAACTTGCTTGCTCCTAAACTTTGTGATAATTCGACCCTTCAACAAGATGATTCGGTCTTCTGGCTATTGCTGCTATTTGTAATGTCCCCAACTAAATTAATTTTGCTAAGATGAATTTGTATTTTTGTAATTGGGAGTTGGGAAATATTTTGGCATGTAAACTTAGGAAAAGTGGATGGAGGGAGTCCCCACTTAGTTTTTGGAGAGATGGAGGCCACCAACATTAGAGAAAAGGAAAGATTAAATTGCTAGTGGAATATGGGGCCCACATGAAGTACACACTTAGGGAAGAAGGAATTCGAATTCCTTGGGGCAAATTGAATTGGTGGAGGGACCCACAAGGAATGTATGGCCGACAATTATAAAAGGAAAAAATGAAAGAGCAATAGGGGTCTTTTGTCTATTCGAAAATCAAATTTGCCTTAGCTGATCAACTGAGCCAATATTGTGTTGTTTAGCACACGAGTGTCTCCAAGTGGAGAACTCAACCCTTGCTACGATGGACTTCGAGTGCCAGCCCTAGGAGGGAGTTCTACTTCGTTCAAAGTCGTATCAGCAACAATGAGTCGAGTTACAGCAAGAAGAGGAGTAACAAGAAGGAGGTCGAGTTACAGTCGCAG
Organism: Pinus taeda; assembly: GCA_000404065.3. Classification (NCBI taxonomy): domain Eukaryota; kingdom Viridiplantae; phylum Streptophyta; class Pinopsida; order Pinales; family Pinaceae; genus Pinus; species Pinus taeda. The sequence continues at coordinate 27,940 of APFE030825991.1, read as the reverse complement.
GGAAAGGAGTAGCAGGAGGGTCGTGTTACAACAATAGGAAAGTAGCATTAGTAGAGTTGAGTTATAGCAACAAGAAAATAGCAGCAAGGAGGTTGAGTTCCAGTGGCAGGGAGCGTAACAACAACGTAGAGCAGGGAGAGTCATAGCATCGTAGGGATTGCATAGTCATTGGAGTGAGATTTGTTGGGGCAACATTATCTCGAGGACTTTGGAGCTGAGGAACTGGGAGATCATTTGCAGGGCCATTTGCGGAAGATTGTTGGAGTTGGGAGTGCAGAGATTGACAGGATCAGTCATAGCAACATAATTCGTATTTGGAGGAGGGCCAAGTTCGAAGGGTCAATTTTTGATGGTTGGAACCAAGGGAAACCCTTTCTAGGTTTTTCCGGTTTTGGGCAAGGATCACAGTCCCAAATTCCTAGAATTTTTTGGGCACTCTTAAGTTGGCAAATCAGGGGGCGAAGTTAGGCAGTAGTGCAGTTTTGGAGCAGCAACACAATTTTCTGGAGCTGGTTATTGCAGCGATTGGGCTTCCTTGTACTCATCTCCTGGTTCTTATAGCTTGCCTTGTGCAAGCCCAGGTGCACTTTCTCCAACTCATTGTACCACATCGGATATTATTAATAAAAGTTGGCCATTTGGGGCTTTGCTGAAATTTTTGGTTCATGTGTATTTATTCTTGAAAATGTATGTTATTGTATTTTCATGTCTTTGTTATCATTGTAAAATTTCCATTAGGAATATTACAGTGGTATCAGAGCATGATCTTGGCCAGTTGTGGGGTAGCCAACAAGATCATTGAAGATTTGGGCAGGAATGCTTTGTGATGGTTGAACCATAGACGAACACATGGCTCAAGGGAGATTGAGTATCATTGAGGGAAAAATGACCATCACCCACTTTGATGGTTCAATTAGGAGTTCTGTCAGAAGATGGGTACAAGAATTAGACACATATTTCCGGCTAAACCCCATGAGGGAGGCAAATGCTATTAGACATGCTACTTTGCACTTGGATGGATTTGTTATGGAGTGGTGGTACCGAGGGTTGATCCCTTTGGGTCATGCACATATCACATCTTACACAGAGTTCACATGGAGGCTCGTGGAGTGATTGGACTGAGATGACACCAAAACCCCTCAAAGGGAGTGGATTGGACAAGGACAGTTAGAGGGTAAGACCAGGGGGCGTTTTTACTGGTGGAGACCGGCATTTAGATGTCAGGAGCTTGAGGAGGAGGTTGAGCAAGAGGACATGTAGGATGGTGAGGGGCACATCGATATACCTGGTGTGGCACAGGAGTCATCATTGTTGGAGGCCTCTTTGGTAGCTCCAACTGACACCTTGGTTGAGAAAGTAGAGCATACACTTAGAGGGCTATCTATTGATGAGATGCCAATAATTGATGAGGTACCTGGTGCTATGACCTAGTTTCTAGACGATGGCCGCCCACAATAGGTTGATGAGGTGCTTGAGGCATACTTGTCGTTGAGGAGGTACCGGAAGAGACGGAGGGGTCTAGAGCGGTGACTGAGTTTATAGAGGATAGTCTGTTAAAATTGAAAACTAGGGCCAAACTCCATGTGGGTCATCTTATTTATGGCAACTGATATTTTTCTTGGATTCCTCTCTTTGAGAGGTGTAGGATTGATCTAAACATCATCCGATTTTGACACGCATTTATGGAGATATGAATTTATTTGTATTATTGACAATTTGTCAAGGTCGGCAACAACCCAATTACCCCCAGCTCAACCTCGATGTGGCATTATAAATAGAAGAGGCCTCAGGTCATTTGTTACACACACTTCTCTCATGATCTCTCTCCACTCGTTTTGGGTTTGGTGGGAAGAGAGGTCAAGAGGGAGGATCCCTAGCGACAAATGAAGAGGAGAATAAGGGAGAAGCCCTAGCCGCAATCCTAAAGGAAGGAGATCTAGCCATGCCCTAGCCGCAGTCATAAAGAAGCCATAGCCACAGTCTTGAAGGTGCCCTAGTGCCCTAGCCGCAGGCCTAATCTGCAACAAAAGGTGGTCTAATCAGCAATGAAGAACAAGCCCTAATCCATTGTTCAAAGAGGCTCTTATCCGTAGCTAGCCACAGTCAAAGGGAGGCTTCTATGCGCAGTCAAAGGAGGCTCTAATCCGTTATCAAGAAGATGGCTCCAACTCGCTGTCAAGAGGAGCACTAACACACAGTCAAGGAAAGGCTAAGATACAGTCAAGGAAGGCCTAAAGACGTAGACAGAAAGACCCTAGCCGCTGCAAGGAGGAGCCATAAGACAGCAAGAGAGAAGCCCTAGAAGCAGCGTGTTTTGCTGTAGGTACAACATGTGAAAGAGTGGTTGTTTTGAGTGTTGTTCTTATAGGGAGAAAAACCGAAATTTGAAGTCTAGGGTCACAGCAAGAAGAGGTGTGTAGCGTAGGTGAAATGGGGTTGTTATAAAGCTATTACAGGAAGACTGAAGGGCTGAGAGAAGGTTGTGTATGTTGCTAGAAGGCAGAGGATAGAAGGAGTTGTTGAGGGCTCATGGAGAATGGAACAATCCTCTAGAAAGACTGCCTCGGGCCTCTTCTAAGGGTTGTATGACGTAGCTATAATGAGAGGTGGGCAGAGCCATTGTTAAGGGCTAGAAGTACTGCGTTGAGGATTAGTTAGCTAGCAAGGAGCAGTGTGGTGGTGTGATTACCTTGGAGAACCATAGCTCTAGAAATCAATTAAAGAATGAGGATTGATATGTATGCCCTCACCAGTATTCAGAGCCTCAGCCTTTGGTGCCAGAATTGCAACTTCATTGTGACACTTTCATGGTGAAGATTTTTGATGTCAAATCTCCTATTTTGGCAAGTCAAGTATTAACTTCAAATCATTGTACTCTATCTCTTTCTCTCTGCTGAACTATTGAAGACTAAAGAAGATTTGATCAAGGGTTTCCCCACATTGGGGCTTGTCCTTGGCTGATGCCACATCTTGTGTCCTCTTGTTTTGGCTTGTCTTCTACTGTTTATGTTTATGTTTATGTTCTATCTGCATTTTACTATCATCCTAATGTGATTTCTAATCTGGAAATTGATATTGGGCTTATAAGAAAAATTGAAGTGAATTGCTCTTAAGCATAGAACATACCCAAAATTAACATGGTATCAGAGGTGAGGTGAAGACAAAGCCCAAGAAAGAGTGAAAGAGCACCCACCGAAGACAATTGGAAAGGACAAAAGGTTCAATGTGTTCCTCATCGCACTTTCCGGTTGAAGACAAGCTCTGTGAAAAGTCTAACTTTTTCTGATGGAAGATGTCTCTTGATCTGACAATGGAAGAACAAGAAGTACTAGATTATGTGAAGGGTAAAATCCCTGAGCCTCCATTAAATGCATCCATTGCTACAAAGAACAAGTACACCAAGGGGGAAGTCAAAGCGAAGAATATTATCAAAGATTCCATTGACAAGCGTCTGGTGGCTTACATCTCCGATCTAAACACCTCCAAGGAAATCTACAACAAATTGGTAAGCATGTTCAAGGTTAGTGGTGCAAATCAAATTTTGTTCCTCAAAAATAAGTTGAAGGATATCCAATCCTACTTCTTAAGGATCACTGAGATCAAGAATGATCTTCTATCGATTGGAGAAATCATATCTGACAGGAAACTTACTATCACTACTCTTGGAGGGCTCCCAGAGTCCCACATGAGTGGTATATATTTAGAACCACTATTCTCAATAATGATCGAATTCCAGGGTTTTAAGAATTGATGTTGAGATGCATTCAAGAAGAAACCAGGATGATGGAGCAAGAAATGCCTTCTAATAGAGGCAACCCTACTGCTTTCTTCGCTCATGTCAAAAGGAGAAATATTGCAGCGTCTGAAGGTCATTTCAATGGAAAGGCCGGATCTAAGGGAGAAAGGAAAGGTAGATGCTTTGCTTGCAATAAGTTTGGCCAGTGTGCAAGGGAGCGTCCAAATAGAAGGGACACATCACATGATAATGATCACAATCATTCCAGGGGTAACTTCAACAACAATGATTGAATGAATGACAGGTACAATGGCAAAGGAAAAAGGAATCTAGGATATCAAGGTTGACCCTCCAAGAAAGCAAGGAACTCCAGGTATGAAGAATCAAATGTTGTTTCTGATAAGCAAAAGAAGTATTATCTTATATCGGTCTTCTCCACTACCTCTCCTCCAAACACTTTGGGAAATTGGCTTATTGATAGTGGTGCTTCAAGACACTTCACTAGATACAAGGAAGCTCTCTCTAATTTGATAGAAAAGGAAACCAACTTGGAGATTATTCTTGGAGACGATGCCACCTATCCCGTAAAGGGTGTAGGGAATGTTACCCTTCAATTGAATCAGGGTAACATGATTCATTTACAAGAAGTTCTTTATGAACCTGATCTCAAGAAGAACTTGGTGTCCATTTCGACAATGGAAGAGAAAGGTTACAAGGTGGCATTCATCGATGGAAAGGCACATGCTTGGAAAAGGAATTCTAAAGATGCTTTTACTCTTAGGTTCAGGGTTGGCACTTCGTATCAAGTTGCAGGAAGTCCATTGGGTACCATGTCGTGTGACACATCTCTTCAATGGCACTAGAGGTCTGCTCATGTTCATTGTAAGCCCCAACCCGATGTGAGACAGATGGTGACAGGGATGCCTGAAGTCAAAGAAGACCATCAAGGTACATGTCTGAGATGTACCGAAGGAAAACTTACAAGGGGACCATTCTCGTCATGTAATAGCAAGACCACAGATGTGGAACAACCCGAGGGGTTTGAGATTCATGATTGGGAATCTCATGTATGCAGGTTGAAGAAAGCTCTCTATGATTTAAAGTAAGCACCCCGGGCTTGGTATGAGAGGATTGATAGCTATCTAATGAAGCTGAGATTCACTAGGAGTGAAGCCGATCCAAACCATTGCTTTAAGGTTGTGGATGATAGACCTCTCATACTAGTACTTTATGTGGATGACCTCCTTCTGACAAGTACAAACCCTCTCATTTACAAACATAAGCGGGAGTTGGATTCCAAATTTGGAATGGTGAACTACAAGCCTTTGACTACCCCGATGGGGCTTAACTTTAAGAAGTTATGCAGTAGTGTTGCTGGACCTGAATTGGGTAATGCTTCCGAGTTTCGTCAACTCATAGTAGCATTGATGTTCTTGGTGAACTCCCATCTGGATATATGTTTTGCAGTTAGCATGTTGAGCCAATATAGGGTTTAGCCTCGTCACACACATTGGATTGGTGCCAAGAATCTTTTGAGATATCTTCGAGGCACAATCTCTCATGGACTAAGATGCACTGCTAGAGCTGTGAGGATGCATGGTTATTTTGATACTTATTGGGTAGGCAGTATGGTGGATCGCAAAAGCACTTATGGGTGTTGGTTCTCATTGGGTTCTGCTTCGATATCTTGGATGAGAAGGAAGCAGAAGTCGGTTGCTTTGAGCACCACTGGGGCAAGATACATAGCTGCGAGTATAGCCTCATGTGAAGCTGCTTGGTTGGAGAAGCTCTTCAGTGAGTTGTCTGTACATGCGCTGGATACCACCATGATCCTCTGTGATAGCCAGAGTGGGATCTGATTATCAGGCAATCCTGTATTTCATGATCGTTCCCAACACATAAACATCAGGTACCACTTTATCTGGGATATGGTACAATGAGGAGCAGTAAGGCTCTATCACATTGGGATTGTTGTGCATGTTGTCAATATTCTGATGAAGCGCCTGGGAAAGGTCAAATTCTTGACTTTCCGAGAACAACTAGGAGTCGTGGAGAGACCCTCTCCTGAGGGTCTTGTATGATATGGATATTGAGCTCTGGGAGCTACGGGGGGCATGGGGTACTTCTTGGAGCGATAAGCAACCATAGGGTGAGTGGTTCAGCCTTCCCCTAGTGGTTTACTACATAGGCAGGATGAGTGGTTCATCCTTCTCCTGTCGAGACATAATCATAGGGCGAGTGGTTCAACCTTCCCCTAGTGATTTGTTGTGTACAAGGTGAGTGGTTCAACCTTCCTGTGGGATACCCCATGGCGACATGTAGGCAGGATGAGTGGTTCATCCTTCTCCTGCTGAGACATCCTACCCATGCAGTCTGGGACTCAAGGGAAGTACCTCTCATTTGGCCAATGAGTAGGGAAATGAGGATAGGGACCACAGTACTACCGATGGACGCATTATGTACTACCATACTCCCTATGCTAGGATGATATTGATCTGGGATCAATTGGAACTAACTAGGATGATATTGATCTAGGATCAATTGGAACTAACTTCGGGTCAGTAAGAGTGGTATGAGACACTCTCTCTATTTTTCGAATCAATAAGAGTGGTATGAGGCATGCTTTATTTGGAACTAATTTCAAATTAGTAAGAGTGGTGAAACACTCTCTTTCATCTGGGACTGACTTTGGGTCAATAGAGTGGTATTATACATTCTCGATCACTTCTTCTTCTTCATAGTTCAGCGGAGCTGAGCAATGCAGGGCATTGCATTAATGGCAGAGATAGTTCGGACTGGCAGCTGGATTAGCAGATGGAGTTCTCCCTAGTTGAGAGGGAGTGTTAAAATTGGCAACTAGGGCCAAACTCCGTGTGGGTCATCTTATTTATGGCAGCTGATATTTTTCTTGCATTCCTCCCTTCGAGAGGTGTAGGATTGATCTAAAGATCATCCGATTTCGACATGTATTTATGGAGATATGAATTTATATGTATTATTGACAATTTGTCAAGGTCAGCCAGCAACCAAACTACCCCCAGCTCAACCTCAACGTGGCATTATAAATAGAAGAGGCCTCAAGTCATTTGTTACACACACTTCTCTCATGATCTCTCTCCACTCCTTTTGGGTTTGGTGGCAAGAGAGGTCAAGAGCGAGAAGCCCTAGCCGCAAGTGAAGAGGAGACTAAGGGAGAAATCCTAGCCACAGTCCTAAAGGAAGGAGATCTAGCCATGCCCTAGCCGCAATCATAAAGAAGCCATAGCCGCAGTCTTGAAGGTGCCGTAGTGCCCTAGCCGCAGGCCTAATCCTCAGCAAAAGGAGGCCTAATCAACAGTGAAGAACAAGCCCTAATCCATTGTTTAAAGAGGCTCCTATCTTGAGCTAGCCGCAGTCAAAGGGAGGCTTCTATGTGCGGTCAACAGAGGCTCCAATCCGCTGTCAAGAATAAGGCTCCAACTCGCTGTCAAGAGGAGCACTAACTCGCAGTGAAGGAAGGCCTAAAGACGCAGACATAAAGACCCTAGCCACTGCAAGGAGCCATAAGATAACAAGAGAGAAGCCCTAGAAGCAGCGTGTTTTGCTATAGGTACAGCGTGTGAAAGAGAAGTTGTTTTGAGTGTTGTTCTTAGAGGGTGAAAAATTGAAATTTGAAGCCTAGGGTCATAGCAAGAAGAGGTGTGTAGCATGGGTGAAATGAGGTTGTTATAAAGCTATTCCAAGAAGACTGAAGCGTTGAGAGAAGGCTGTGTATCTTGCTAGAAGGCAGAGGATAGAGGGAGTTGTTTGAGGGCTCATAGAGGATGGAACAATCCTCTAGAAAGGATGCCTCGGGCCTGTTCTAAGGGCTGTATGATGTCGCTATAAAGAGAGGTGGGCAGAGCCATTGTTACGGGCTAGAAGTACTGCGTTGAGGATTAGTTAGCTAGCAAGGAGCAACGTAGTGGTGTAGTCACCTTGGAGAACCATGGCTTTAGAAATCAATTAAAGAATGAGGACTGATAAGTATGCCCTCACCAGTGTTCAAAGTTGTAGTCCTTGGTGCCAGAATTGCAACTTCGTTGTGACACTTTCATAGTGAAGATTTTTGATGTCAGATCTCCTATTTTGACAAGTTAAGTATTGACTTCAAATCATTGTACTTCATCTTTTTCTCTGATGAACTATTGAAGACTAAAGTAAATTTGATCAAGGGTTTCCCCACATTGGGGTTTGTCCCTGGCTGGTGCCACATCTTGTGTTCTCTTGTCGTGGCTTGTCTTCTATTGTTTATGTTTATGTTCTATCTGCGTTTTACTATCATGCTGATGTGATTGCTAATCTGGAAATTGATATTGGGCTTATAAGAAAAGTTGAATTAAATTGCTCTTAAGCATAAAACATTTCCAAAATTAACATAGTCGCCCTACACAGTTTCATTGGTTCCAAGCTAGCCTTCTAGCGTTGAGAAAGAAGGCCATGACAGTGCGAGGTGCCTTTCTACAGTAGAACGATGAGTTGGAGGGCATGAGAGTGGTTTGTTCTGAGTCAGGGGCCAAACTGACTCACATTGGGGAATAGTTGGGTTTCCTAATGGTTTAGTTGGAGTGCACATTAGAGCGATGAGGCAACCCTACTCAGACATTACAGGCTAGTAGCACTAGCAGGGTACCACTACACATTGGAGAGGGAGAGGGGACCAGGATGGTGAGATGAGGCGACATGAGTTGCGCAGGGTGCATCCTTGGTAGGATGGAGGGTTAGTTCTGTGTATGGGAGTTTATGCTCTCGATCCTTCCCTTGGGGTTGGATGGCGAGAGATATTGAGTGGTATCCGGTGGAGCTTGCTAGGAGGTTAGATGCATCCATGGCCACAACTTAGCGGAGGTTGTGGATTACCAGAGGAGCTCGAGGACTAGAGTATCGTTGGGATCCAGGTGGGATTCTCCATCACATCGTGGAGTTAGTAGGTGATGGTAGTAGCTGCGTGATGGACTCAGTGGTTGGGCGCCCACACCTCTTCATATCCCCTTTAGAGTACCTGACAGCACTAGTGACCAGATGGATTGACAGAGGAGCAGGCAGATTTCATGAGATGTCATGGCATGTTGGGTTGACATGGGATTGTAGGATGATTAGGCTCCTCTAGCAGGAGTTGGTAGGAGGTGGCATCGTCAGGCCACCGGACAAGGTATCATATGGAGACAGTGCTTTCTCATTGATGTATTGGGCAGATATGGGATGCCTTATGGTACATGGCGGCGTGGCATTGAGCATTGATGACTAGTGGTGCATGGAGTTGGGCCACGGAGTTCAGGGCTATGGAGTGGAGTGCACGGGTGTGTATTTGTGTGCAACAGAGCATGATGATGCACAGTAGGTTATTGAGGTGTTTTCGCCAGAGAGATCTCCTCACGAGGGTATCAGGAAATCCATTGGGTTTGGCATACTCAAATTTGGAGAGCGAGTTGATCATAGGGTCGACTGTGAGCTTCCCTTTATCACTTACCAACATTGCACACTGATGTCGAGGACTTTGATATTGTCCCTCGATGCTCTCATTGCGAGCAACAGAACCCAGGAGGTTCATCTGAGACAGTTGGACAGGACATAGTGCATCAGGAGAGGGGCTTTCCAACTGTGGCATATGGTCAAGGCGTGGGTGGTGGATGCATGCTTGGGGGTAGTCCAACCTTATGTAGAGGTAACACTTGCACCATCCTTGAGCCCATGCTCAGGGAGAAGCATGACACCCTTTGGGCGAGACATTCTAAGGTGTCTCAAGAGCATCTACAACAATTTGTGAATCTTACATGCAGGTGGATGTTTAGACTCCAAGCAGTATTGGGGAGCGCTTTTAGGAGGCAGGATGACAGATCCCACTGCGTGGTATGGCTATCGTAAGGCAATTTCATATGCACCAGATTAGTTCTTGATGTATGGAGGCCATATATCGATTGCACACAAGGTCTTGAGCAATGTTGCATTAATCGTTATTGGGATAATATCGACACGAGGAAAAAATCGGAAAAAAATCATAATTATCGGGAAATAATCGGGAAAAAATTGTTTGGTACAAAAATATTCATTTTTTTTCAATTTTTTTAATATCTAAACTATGTACAACATAAAATAAATACATTGACACATAAATATGATAAAAGAACTAATATATAAGATGTTTAATATCATTTCTAATGCTAAAATCACACATAACTTTGAATCATGTCCTGAATAGTAAGTCCTGATTCCTGAGTCCCAACTCAGCCTCAAAATATCAACAAAAAATATAATAATGTATCTCATCATGTCATAATGTCATATACAATAAAATGAAGAAAATAACTAAAGTCTAATCCTATTGATTTCCTCTGCCCCTCTTGCGAGAAAATGCCACAACTTCCCTCTAGATGTAGATGCTAGTGCTGGTGGAGTTGGCAGTGAAGTCCGCTATGCTCTAGAAGCTGAAGAACTAGAAGTAGGAGCTATAGGAGGTAGACCACGTCCTCTACTGGTGGCATGGGTAGCCCGGGCAGGTGGTGTCACCTGGAAACATTACAATCTCCCAATCTGAAATCTTGAAAAACTGATAAGTCTGCTGGATTTTGAATGAAATCTAAAATTCTACTTTCTCCATATGAAATCCAATGAGGTCGGAACCACTCTCAAACATCTTGAGTCATTTCATGGTATTGTTAAAAATTTAAGTAAAAGGATGAAAATGAAGATTAAGGAGAATGTCACTTTTACCATGAATAGCATATCAATACTAGGGCCCAGACTTGATCATTAAGCTGCCCCACTCAAAAATTATTTGTTTCTTTTAAAAAAAATTGCATTTTGAACATTTAGCATCCCTTATAAAACCACGCTGCCTCGACCCTTGGCGATAAATTGGGAAAAAATTGCGTTTTTTCGAAAAAATCATGATTTTTTCGAAAAAAATCGCATATAAAAAAAATTGCATGTATTACTCGCGATAATATCGGCTTCAGGAAAAAGTCGTGATAAAGCGATAATATCGTGATATTATCGCGATTTTAAGAACACTGGTCTTGAGGCATGGTACGGTTTGGTGCGAGCAGCTTTTAGGACTATGCCGCAACCATTCTGACTAGGGGATCTAGGGATTTGGTTGGTGGATTGGACACTTTTTTTCATGATGAGCAGGAGCAGGAGAGAGGATGACCCAACTCCCACTTGGTTTGACATGCGAGGGAGCATTGAGGCCTTTGTCGCATGGCAAGGTTGGTTTTCCTTCTTGTTGCTACGAATCATAGTGAGTGTTGGATGGGTAGGTCGTGACATCGTGGGGATGCTTGGGCTAGATGCATTGGGACTCCATAGTTATTTTTCCATTAGGTCCTAGGAGAGGAGGATATAGCTTGCGCGTGACAGGCAAATCGTCCTTATTGGAGTGGCGCAACGACATTATGGTGGCACCCCTTTTGGACTAGCTTGGGATTCCGGCATAGCAGGACTTAGTCGTTTAGCTACCCGTAGAGGTGAGTTGGTTTCTATAGGGGAAGGTCATCTCGATCTTCCATTGGGTGTTAGTGATTTGTTGATGGTGTGTGGAACTTCACCAGTGTGGCAGGGTGATCAGCAGGAGGAGACCAGTAGAAGCTCAGGAAAATGAGGGTTCAATCCCTCTTGGATTGGATTGCATCTTCAGGAGTCCACTCATGCAATACACGAGAGGGACTATTTGATAGAGCAGTTACACGAGGATATGATCAGGATTTTATACTACCATGATGCTCTACTTAGTGGCGGTATCCAGAGGATGTATGATGCCTATGCTGAGTTTGACAATGATTGGAGCAAGGGATGCCTCATGCTAATTAGGATGGCTTGGGATCGTGGTAGGACAACGCAAAGATCAAGGATGGTTGGGTGGTACATTTGGGACCCCAGTATTGTGTGCAGAGACTGCTAGGTTCACCTGATTGAGAGGGTGCTTGTTTAGGCATTGCTTGAGGACAAGCAATTTTTGGTGGGGAGGATTGTAATGTCCCCAATTAAATTAATTTTGTTAAGATGAATTTCTATTTTTGTAATTGGGTGTTGGGAAATATTTTGGCATGTAAACTTAAGGAAAAGTGGATGGAGGGAGTCCCCACTTAATTTTTGGAGAGATGGAGGCCACCGATATTAGGGAAAAGGAAAGATTAAATTGCTAGTGGAATATGGGGCCCACATGAAGTATGCACTTGCGGAAGAAAGAATTTGAATTCCTTGAGGCAAATCGAATTAGCGGCAGACCCACAAGGAATGCATGGCCTACAATTATAAAAGGAAGTAATAGGAGAGCAATAGGGGTCTTTTGTCTATTTGAAAATCGAATTTTCTTTAGTTGATCAGTTGAGCCAATATTGTGTTGTTTAGCACACGAGTGTCTCCGAGCGGAGATCTCAACCTTTGCTTCAGTGGACTTCGAGTGCCAATCCTAGGAGGGAGTTCTACTTTCGTTCCAAGTCATACCAGTAGCAGTGAGTCGAGTTACAACAGTAGGGGAGGTCGAGTTATAGTTGCAAGGAAAGGAGCAGTGGAAGGAGCAGTGGGAGGGTCGAGTTACAACAACAGGAAAATAGCAGCAAGGAGCTTGAGTTCCAGGAACAGGGAGAGTAGTAGCAACACAGGGACTGCACACTCATTGGAGTGAGATTTGTTGGGGCAACATTATCCGGGGATTTTGGAGTTGGGGAGCTGGGAGATCATTTGGAGGGCCATTTGAAGAGGATTGTTGGATTTGGGAGTGCAGAGATTGACAGGATCAGTCACAACAACAAAATTCGTATTTGGAGGAGGTTGAAGCTATGAAGGGTCAATTTTTGAAGGTTGGAACCAAGGGAACCGCTTTCTGGGTTTTTATGGGTTTTTGGCAAGGATCACAATCCCAAATTCCTAGAATTTTCTGGGCACTCTAGAGTGGGCAAATCAGGAGGCAAAATCATGCAGTAGTGCAATTTTGGAGCAGCAGCACAATTTTCTGGAGGAGCTGGTTATTGCAGCCGTTGGGCTTCCTTGTAATCATCACCTGGTGCTTGTAGCTTGCCTTGTGCAAGCCCAGGTGCACTTTCTCCAACTCATTGTACCACAACAGATATTATTAATAAAAACTGGCCATTTGGGGATTTGCAGAAATTTCTGGTTCATGTGTATGTGTTATTGTATTTGAATGTCTTTGTTATCATTGTAAAATTTCCATTGGGAATATTACACTATTCGGCACTTTGTTTTGCAAACTCGGCCCACCAAAATAAATTAATTTGGCCCTGGTTGAGCACAACAGCTTGGTGCTTTCACTAGATGGAAAAAGTGACTCCTCGTTGGACCAATTCAAACTCCCTGTAAGATTACTAATTGGCTAGGGTGGCTTTACAACCACCAAAACTAACTGCCACTAGCTAGGGTGTGTATTTCAACACTAAAACTGGGAAATTCCGACGGTTTCTCCCTCTCATTGTAAGCTACACGAGCTCTTGGAATAGTTATAAAAAATATCAATACATCAGTCATAAATCAAATGAACTCCCTCTTCCTTTTATAACTTTCCCTCTTCATATACCATGGTCAATACCATTGGTCACCAAAATATCATGGATTTTACTTTTATAACCCCTTTTATTTAATTATTCATTTCACCTTTTCATGTTGTTTTTTCTCTTCAAGTGAAAATGAACAATTAAATTGATCCTTGAGGTACACTACAAGGTCTCTTCTAAAAGCAAGTCAAGCTATTTGCACTCTATAATTACCGTCTTGCAAAAGATTCATTTATTTTTCTTGCACAAAGCATATTGAATAATAAAGACATGGCTATTAATGGTACAACTGGTAATTATTTAAATATTGGCAGCAGTTGTCGGTTATTACATTCAGCTAATCACCAGTCTGTATAAAGATATCTGCGTCTTGCTTTTTGAGATTATCCTATTTGTTTGTTAATTGGACAACTATGTTGTGAAAGATGATGGCAACTCTGAATAACATTAGCAGATTTATGATAAATCTGGATATCATTGTTGGATTTTCTTTAAGCCTTTAAGAAGAATTCAGAATCTTCTTTGATTGAAGGGCTTCCAAAAAAGGTTTGATATGGTAAGAATTGTGCTGGATAACATATTCTGCAAATATAAGATTCATGAATTTGATCTTAGGAATCAGTTTTCCTCAATTTTTACCAAGCGCTGGTGCTGATTTTCTCCAGTGCAGAAATGCTGTGTGGTTGCCCGGATCAATATCTGAGGCATCTGTAACCAATCAATTATGCGATACCTGTGGACCAGGTATGCACAGTTTTCTTCATGCTTTCACTCTGAATTGGCATTTCCATTGGAGAGAATGGTTTGTATACAGCAACTAGATTCAAATCATACAGTTTTGCAGCACTTTTGCTCTCTTTTAATGTTATTCATTGGTTTAGATTCTTCCCTTTTGTAGGTCCTGTTTTCAAAATCCAGTTCAAGTTTCGGCGAATGGAAATACCTGTTCAGTATAGCACGGAACACTTGGGTAAAATTGCTTCAATGATTCCAACTTCTAATAAGATCATATTATTTCACTGTCTTCTGAATTGCTTGTTTTTGGAAATTCTTTTTTTGGTGAAGTATATGCTCTCTTTACAGTGATATCCACATTTTAAGTTCTTGTCCTTATTTAGTTTGCAACAAAATTATGGTCTAGTGTGATCTGAACTATCAGTCTGACTGGCCGTTGACAAATTTGTTTGCTGTCATTTGTATAATAAGGATTGTTGTACAGCTTTAGTGGGCTTAATGGTTAAGAACATGTGCTTCCTTGTAAGAAGTCATAAGTTCAAATCCAGTGGTGGGTAGAGTATGTACACCTCCATAGAGTTTAACAGTGAAATTGCTGCGCAGAGGGAGTCCCTTGTCCCACAAAGGTGGTATCATACACCAATTTGGTGTCTGGCTTGGCCATGGCCTTAAAATTATATTTATTATTATTATTGTTATTATTATTAATGAGGTTAAATTTATAAGTTGTAGATCAGCAAGGTTTCATTGTTGATGGTTCTAAAATACAATTTCACAAAATTAAGAATGCAAACTATAGAAAGCAGGTTTCTTTGAGAAGACTCCCATCTGATGTATTACTCTAATGCATCATGGGAGGGAGGAATCAAAATACTTTATTTAAATTCATAAAAAATAAAAAAGAGCATACATCTAAGAAAGGAACTATTTTCCAAGGGTAAATCAAATAAATGAAAATAATTATAATTGCCTTTGCACTTAGTTTCCCGGTATGATGCATGAGCATGATTCTGAGCACTTTACTGGCAAATATCTACAGGTGTTCCAGACAATTGATTGATGTTAGTCAAGGACTCATTATTGAAGCACACCCTTGTCCTGGCATTACCCTAATGGCACACCCTTCATTGCTGATGGTTCTAAAATCCAATTTGACAAAATGAAGAATGCAAACTCTCAGAAAGAGAGCAGGTTTCTTTGAGAAAACTGCCATCTGATGTATTACTCTAATGCATCATGGGAGGACGCAAAATGCTTGATCTCATTTGGGATTTAAAAAACAAAACAAAAAAGCTAAAAAAAACACATCTGAGAAAAGAGCTATTTTCCTCGAGTAAATCAAATAATTATAAATATTAAATAATTATAATCCGTTTTGCACTTAGAATCCCAGCATGATGCATGCACATGATTCGGAGCACTTACTATATGTGGGAAATATTTATAGGTGTTACATATAGTTGATTGATGTTATTCAAGGACATATTATTGGAGCACACCCTTTCCCTGGCATTACCCTAATGGTTCTCTCAAACTGATAACTGCTCCATGGATGGGTGTGTGATGTTTAGAGAAAAGGGGCTAACACAACTCTAAGTCACAGGACGCTCTGACATGCGACTTGGAGGATATGGAGATACGAGTGTCTAACGGGAGACACAGTGACCCTAGAAATAGGACATGGAAGACATTGTGTTTGTGTGTTTGTGTGGAGAGAGAGAGAGAGATAGAGTAGAAATTACACATACAAAAATGAGATATAGATATAAAGATTCAAATTTTGTTGGAATTTAGAAACTAGAACATTTACTTGATACAAATTCAATCATACAACAAATTATTAGCACTAAATCAATGATGATCTGTTAAAATTGGCAACTAGGGCCAAACTCCATGTGGGTCATCTCATTTATGGCAACTGATATTTTTCTTGGATCCCTTTCATCGAGAAGTGTAGGGTTGATCTAAAGATCATCCGATTCTGATAAGTATTTTTGAAGATATGAATTTATTTTGATTATGGACAAATTGTTAAGTCGGCCAGTGACTTATGTAGGCTCAGAAGCCCAATAGTCATGTCTATTCAACCTCTACATTTGAGTATACATAGAAGAGGACTTGAAGTCATTTGTCACACACACACACTCACTCTTGTGATCTCACTTCATCTTGTTTTGGGTTTGATGAAGATGAGAGCTAGAGGTAGTGCCCTATGGTATACGCTACCCTGGATTTAAATGCAGTCATGGGAGAATAAGCTCTACATTGCTCAAAAAGCCAGAAAAGCCGAAAAAACCGGAAAATCCAGAAAAGCTAGAAAAGTCGGAACTGCCGGAAAAGCTGGAACTGCCGAAAAATTGGAAAAGTCGAAATAGCCAGAAAAGCCGGAATTGTCGGAAAAGCTGGAAAAGCCAGAACCGTCAAAAAGTTGGAATTGCCGGAAAAGCCGAAACTGCCGGAACCGCTTGAAAATCGGAAAAGCTGGAACTACCAGAAAAGCCAGACAAGTCGGAACCGCCAGAAAAGCCGAAATTGCCGGGAACTACCGAAACTGCCGAGAACAACCGAAAAAGCTGGAACTGCCGGGAACTGCCGGAACTGCCAGGAACAACCAGAATTATTGGAACTGCCAGGAACAGCCCGAACTGCCAAAACTGCCAGGAACTGTTGGAACAGCCGGAACTGCCAAAACTGCCGAGAACTGTCGGAACAGCCGGAGCATCTGTCTCTGAAGGAGAGCAACATGCAAGGGATAACTAACTAACATTGTGATAGTTGTATGGTACATAGCAGCAAATACACTAAGCATGCAATGTTACAGCTAGCATGCAAGGGACAATTAGCATGCAACAACAAGCATGCTAAGGACAACAAGCATGCTAGGGACAACAAGCAAGCAAGGGACAGCAAGCAAGCAAGGTGCAACCAACACATAGGTCAGGATGGCAACATGGTACAACAATGGCACATAATGCAATACAGTGATGGGTACAGTCATGATTAATGAAGCGTGATGAGATACAGCATAGTGATGATGGGTGCAACATGGTGCAGCGCGGTGAGGTGCACCATGATGACAAAATGCAGCACAACGATAGGTGAAGGAGTCACCTTGGAGAATCAGTTGAAGCAGCATGTCCTCAACTGATCTCATGTATCATTTTCTTAGAGATGATCTATGCTCTTATCTAGATAAGTCAAAGTGTTGACTTCTGTTGTAAACGTACTATCTCTCTCTCTCTGTTGAACTATTAAAGAACATATAAGAAGAATTGATCAAGGGTTTCCCCACATTGGGGTTTGTCCCTGGCTAGCACCAATATCTTGTGTCCTCTTGTCTTGGCTTGTCTTCTGCGATTTATGTTTATGTTCTATCTGCAGTTTACTTTAATGCTGATGTGATTACTAATCTGGAAAAGATATGGAGCTAACTGTGAAAATTGAAATAAATTGCTATGAGCATAGAACATACCTAAAATTAACATGATCAAATGACAAACACAAGAAATTAGAACCATAAACTACAATTTCTCACTAAGTCAACAAAATCAAAATGTATTACATAGATACTGAGCTACTGCTACTATAGGCAGAATATCTATCTATCTATCTATCTATCTATCTATCTATCTATATATATATATATATATATATATA
>APFE030825984.1:6805-34976 GCA_000404065.3 Pinus taeda | reverse complement strand
TGTGGTTCCGTTATTAATTGCGGATTAACCACTTACAATTATTAATATGGGCTTTATTGACTCTTGACTATGACGTGGTCCCATTACATAGATAAGGGGGTTAGGGTGGGACCCTAACACATCTCTTCCACTGCACTTACCAAAATGTTGAGCTTTACCTCTAAAGATGTCAATTCCTTTGGATCTATGTTCTTCATGTCTTCTTCCTTCAACTTTGCCCTTCTGATCAACAAATTAGCCTCTACATCTATTGCACTATTTTGCATCTCTTCAAGTGTTGCAAGGTTCCTTTCTGTCAACTGAAACTCCATTTCTGGATCAAAGGCATCCAGGTAGTGCAAGAGAGCAGATCCAGGAGGAGGTCTTATATTAACTGGCATCAAAAAATAGACTTGGTTAATCCTGGCAGAAAACTGTTGTACTGTCTCCCCTGGCAATCTTTTCAGCCAGTTATACTCTTCTATAATCAAGAAAGGGTTTTGTTTAACCACCCACTTGACGAGGAAAATTTTGACGAATTGTTGGAAATTTGAAATGCTCGCATCAGGTAGGGTTTTGAACCAACTCTTGACTTTGCCTTGCAAAGAAAGAGCAAAAAGCTTAATACTGACATACTCTTCATCGACTTCGAAAAGGTCAAGAAAAGACTCAAAATTCAATACATGTCTCTCAGCAGTGATGTTGTCACATTCACCATCAAATCTTGGTAGATATAGGTAATGATTTTTAGGGAAATCATGGGATATAGGAGGTAAAATTAGAGGCTTGTATCTATTTGGAATTTTACAAGGTATAGGAATATGTACAGAAGGTGTAGAATCAATGTTTGTCTCTTGAGGCTCATCAATTTAAAGACGGTCATCACAAGATTCAGAAGAAGGGCCTTGATCAAGAACAAAGGCATGTCATATTTTGTATCCACAATCTTCAAAGGGAAAGAATCAAATGCAGATCTAGGATCTTTCCTCGAATAAGATATACTTTGTAAAGCCTTCTTGACATTCTCAGGAAAAGAGAAGAAATAATTTATAACAAAGAACATAATGTCTTGGATGAAATTCCAACTTGAATACTTGATATTTCCAAATTGTCCTTTCATGTTTTTACTACTCAGGTTCATCCTCCAGTGGAGTCCTTGGATCTGATGTCGAAACTAATTTGAGATCGCCAGGTGAATGATTTCAGCTTTCCAGTGTCTGATCGTTGTCCACCATCAACAATCAGATCTAAACTTGCTACATTTTGCTGAGGAACATAAAACTGCGTCCCCAATATGGTCGCCACTATGTTAGGGCCTAGATCTACCTCAATCTGAAGGGAGGCAATCCTATGGTAACATCAAACCACACTTAACCTGGTAGCTAGCCCTACCAGGCCGGGAGACGGATCTCTCCTTGTCAAGCTCAATTAGGATATTGGCAATTAGGGCTTGAGATGATTGAATTTAATGTAGATTTTAGGCTAGGTATAGTAGCTCAGGGTTTCTAGTTTGAGTTTTAGGTTTGGTTTCTCGATCAAATGGAGTAGGCAGCTTGGGTCTGGGAAATCAAGTTAGAATTGCAGACATGTTATGTGGGGTGAGATAGATAAGTGTTTATGCACTAGTAATTGAGTGAAATGGTTGATTTAAGACTGCTGAGGTTTTAAGGAGGGCATGCAAAGACCATGAATCCTCTTCAGACTACTGAAAACATTAAAAACTAAATGCATTCCCAAGGCAAAGCACTAATATCAATGTATTTTGCCTATTTCTCTTAATTCATTTAGTTTAGACGAAAGGAAAGATTTTGAAACATATAACACATGAGAAAAAATTACTATAGAAGAAGAAACAACAAAAAAACACAGTATCACAAGAATCCCACAAAATAGCTGCAAAACCTGGTTTTATTCCTTGTCAATCTGCTGATGCAAGTATATAATGTGTGCACCACTTCCAAAAAGTCCAACATTTACAAATGACTAAGAAAAGACATCATATAGACCTCAAAACCATTTGAGCTATCCATCAGGGGTCGAATCCATGAGTCAAGGAACTGTTTCAACAACATCTAAACTAGGAACAAGAAAATAGGCAGTGGAATAACTTGCCTCTAAAACTAAGGAAATTGATACATTCAGTTTAAAATAATCTTTGCTTTGATGTATCTACCCCATCAAGTGTTTTACATCAACATTTACATCATATTACATCATTTACCATGCAAAATTTACCAAGAAAAGAAGAAAAAGTCAACTGCTGAAGAAACTAGGCGAAATTTGACTTTTAGGCAAAATTGACAAAAATGCCTAATGCGCAGCGCCCTGAACCTAATGCACAACACCGCTTCAAGGCTACTTTTGGATGCCTTCCACTCATCCAAATCAAGCCCAATATAGCTTTTTGGAAAGCTCTGCCTGTCTAGTTTCTGTAACACTTTGAATTTTCTGATTTGAAGGTTATCCCCCCCTCAAAAGTGGATTCTCCCAAGACTGATTCTTGTGTGTCCAAAAACTGGCAGAGAGGGCATTTTTGGAATGTTTTTTGCCCTTTTTGGTGGCCAATATCTCGTCCAAAATTGATGAAACTCTATGGGTTTGCTTATTTTTTGAATTTGAATCCAAACCTATAAGCCATTTGTCAAGAGGATGCACCAATGGTGCTACGCATCAACTAGAATTTCCTATGTTGCCTAATTCAAATATTTGAAAATGACAAAATTGTTTCAAAATTTTCCCAATTTTGGCTCAAAGCTGCATCATGGGTTAGTTTGTTGGGCTAAAGTCACATAAACCAAAATGTTGAGATTTTCATCCTTCTTTTTTCCTTTTAAGGCCCTCCTTAATCTTGCCTTAAGGTGCTTGATCCTCTTGTTGCATATTCTATTCGGGGTCAAATAATGGTGGGCCATATGCCTTAGCATCTTGTTGTCTCTATTTGCTTTCTTCAGAAGGCCCTCAAAGTGGGTAATTACCCTTTCAAGCCATATCTCTCTCTCATTATCCACTTAGCCCTCTCTAAATTAACTGACAAAGATTGTATCTTGTCCTCTTGCTTCTTGATGATCATGTCTTTGACAATCCTTGGGTCTTGAGCATCCAAGTCAATGACATTAACTCTTTGTGTCTCCTCATGGTCAACAAGATCAAAATCTCTCTCCATTTTTATCGCTGTGAATACTTGTGGTTGTATGGACAATGGTGAAGTGAAAACATAGTGGAGGAATGAAGTGGACAGAGTGTGTGGAGGGGTATGTGAATGTATGAGATGTAAATAGAGTTTAGGGAATGTGAATGGGATTTAGGAGAGAGGGTGGGGTTTTTAGGGGAATAGGTAAGCTTTGTAGGGGAGTAGGTAGAATAGGTTTTGTATGTGGAGGGTTAGAATTTTATGTAGAATAGGGTTTTGGAATTGGAAAAAATAGATGAAGGGAATAATGTCTAGGGAGTTAGGGAAGGTATTAAGAGATAGGTTTTGGGCAAATGGATTTAGGGCATAGGGTTTTAGAAGGAGAACGACAAACAACTATGGTATGAAATGTATGAGGTAGTTTTAGAGACAAATTAAGGTTTAGTTTTTAGAGAGGTATAAACCACCAAAAATTCATGTAAACCTTAGTTTCAAATAAAAAGAGGCTCTACTTACTTGATAGGAGGTGACATGAGGCGATTGCAGTGATTGAAGATGATATTTAGAGGTTTGGAAGCTTCATAGCCCAATGCATAGTGCCACCAGCACAATGCGCAATGCCTCCTTGATGTGCAGTGCCAATGTATTTTTCTGAAGGAAGTTTGGCTCTGATGCAAAGTGCTAGCCTCCCAATGCACAACACCACTGTTCCGATGTGCACTATTGTCAAATTAATATTTTCTTGCTTAGAAACATAGTTTGAAGAAAACCTATCTCGATATGTGGAACAGGGGATTTGTAGAAATGAAGGGAAATGAAGGGGATAAGGGGCTTCTAAATTCTTGAGAAAATTTTGGGAAGTAGGGAGGGATGTTAGGAAGCAGGGGAAAGTGGAATTTCAAAGATTGAGTGAGGGGAAGGGGTCCAAAAGGGCAAAACATAGGCCTAGCCTAGCAAATTGTCAAATTGTAGCAATAAGCTAGGCTTTGTGGGAAAATGACGAATTTGAGGGATATTAGTAATGGGAATTGTTTAAGAAGGTATATTAGGGATAGGGGAAGGTGTATGAACATCAGGACACAAGTTGTGTTGATCATTTGGCCATCCAAGAAAAATTACCTTCAAAACCCTAGGAGAGGGAAATGGGCCTTACTCAAGTACAATTGAAGCACGAACAAGGTGTAAAATGACCCATTGGAACTTGAACTTATGATAACTCTTTGAATGATGGTACACTCAACCAGATGGTGAGACACTTGGAAAAATTTGGAAAAAAAATCCTAGACCTAAGACCTGGTGATCGAATTTTACTTGAAGACTCACTTAAATGACAAAATTTGACTTTGACACCCTAAGACCACTTTGTAGATGGACATTGTAAATACCACTACAAGTTATGTTATAAAGCTCCATGGGAAATATGTTTTGCTTTCAGTAGTCTTGTTGGTTATAGGTGTCATTGAACACTGAGGACGTTGCTCCCCCAAGGGTGAGGGTTTTTTAATAACCCTGGTTAAAATTAATGTAAAAATATATATAAAACCACGATCATGGGACACATATTCCAAGATGAATGGTGGGGGAAACATCCTAGTGGGTGTTAATTTTAGTTATTATGGCTAAGGAAATTGGCAAAGGCAATGTCAAAGGATTTGGAAAGGCAAAGAGGCATTATTTGGCATTTTATTTATGAAAATAATGGAAATTAGGAGAAAATGAAGGTGAACAGTCATAGGTTGCATGTGAGGAGGAAAATGAAGGAAAATAATGCAAAATGAAGAAAATAGAGGCCTCATTAATAAAAAGGCTTTTGGGGATCAGTTGGTAAGCTTTTGATAGGCTTGGGTGGAAATCTCTTCTATTCTCTCTCTCTCATACTCTTGGACACTTATAGTTTTCTTGGAGCACTCTTGGAGAGTGTGGCATACTTGGCATTTTGGGGCAAGAAGGCAAAGGAAGAGTATTAAAGCATAAGAGGACATCGAAATCAACAACTACAACGAGTTTTTCTTGCAGGTACCGAGTTGCATGTATGTTTTTCTCACTAGTTTTGGGATACATGGCACAAGCATGTGGTTTATTAATCATGATATGTCATTGGCATGGAGGATTGCCTGGATTGACAGTGAATTTTCCCAGACTTTCCATTTCCTAGATAAACATGGTGTTGTGGGTTTATTTCTTTGTTTTTTTGTTTTGTTTTCATGTTTCCTTAGCTTGGGTTGAATTACTATTTATTGGAGCCTTGGTTGGACAAATGCTCTGGAGCCCTTGGTGGGTTGAGTTAGTAGTCCTGGAGCCTTGCTTGGACAAAAATTCTAGAGCCTAGAAGCATCTATGGGTTGAGTTACTAGTCCCAGAGCCTTGGTTGGAACAAACACTCTAGAGCCTTGGAAGGCTTGGATAGAGACCAATTTGATGATGGTTTTGTGATGTCCAACTGTGACATGGAATCATTATTTGATGGGTTTAGGTGGTTTGGCCTTTGGAAGCTCTAGATGGTTTTTATTGATGTGTTTTATGAGATCCCACATTCATGCTTGGAATATGACATGGGGGTGACTGACTATAGAGAGATTTGGCTCAGCCATGTCTACGGTCCGATGGAACATGGTAGTCCCCTACAGGGTTTGCTTTTGCATCATTAATATGAGGTTATTTCTCCTTGTTATCTCATGAGTATTGTACTGGTTTATATGTGGATTATACAAATTTTATTTCCTTGGTATTTCTATTGTTATTATGCTAGTTATGAATATGTATTATGACAGTGGCTATGTATGACTCCCATCTTGCTTTTACTTGTATATGAATGAACAATGTTTCTATGGCCTAATGGATGGAACTGTAGCTAAAGTGATAAGGAAACAATGCCTCATAGCGAATCTCAGATAAGTATAAGAACCTTATGCTTAGATTTGTCATTTACACCTGTAGATTGCATTGATGCCAAGTGTTTGAAAAAATTCTAGTCCTGGTTGGGGATTGTTAGGCTAGTTATTTTTTGGTTTATTTGTCTTGTAATCATGTGTTTAATGGATTCCAGAAGTTACAAAAAGTTCAAGGCAGTGGCTAAAATTCTGGGCTTGAAAAGTGCCTTAAAATCCCTAGACTTTGGCATAGGTTTGCTAGAAATAGTCCCGGGATGTAGGCATGCAGGCTTGTGGGAGCATCCAAAGCCCTCTGGGCATTGGCATGCCCATAACATGGGAGATTCTAGAGGTAAAGAGGTCTAAAACCTTAGTAGGACTCAGGGGTTGGTTAACGGAAAGGTTGGGATGGTTCTTAGGAGTCATATTGCTGATGTTGAAGGTATGTATGGTATGTTTCCATCGGATCCACTTCCTTAATGTGACTTAGGAGGATGAATCATATCATAGTAAATTTTCGTCACATGTTTACCCCGGTTGGCCAATTACTTGGGTAGGCATGGGAGGAGGGTGTTACAAGATTATAAGAAGACCATTAGATATGAAGTAATATACAATGACCTAATACACTAATTTGGGCGAGTCAAATTGATGAAGTAAAGAGACACTATCTATTTAGGAAAGGAATGGAGATGTTATAATGATCAAATTGAAAGAATAAAGCTACATTTCCCAAAATAGTACATGTAAAATTAAGCCCAAATTAGAAGAAATAAGTATATACCTTGAAAATGGTATGAAACTACCACTACATAGGCAGTAAACCTATTATTCAAATAAGAAGATGGAAAAAATTGGTATAAAGAGGCATGGATCCTAAGAAAGGAAGGGAAACTTATAGATTTGGTATTGTTGACGGTGTTGGACCAACCAACATGTCAACGGATCTCCCCGGTAAGAAGTCCTAACTAGACTTCAGACCGTTTGGAGTAGGAGTCCCATTGGTGGGTAGTGAAGCAATGCCTCGACTGCAATAATGCACAGAAATAAGTGTGATATCTTTGCTAGAAGATAATGTGTAACCTTGCAATGAGTCAAGTTAGATGCACGGGGGTTCTATCACACAAAGGGGAAAAGGAAGTGTGTCCCTTAGAAGCCTATAGCAGAACGCAGCTTGAAAGGAACACATGAGCGGAATTACATCACAAGATGGAAAGCAGAATATTCCACAATCCAAAGTGACGGGTTAAACCAACAACACTTTTACAATGAGATTCATATAATTGCATTCAAAATAGTTCATACACAAATGTGTAAGATAAATAACATACATTGGTAAAGTAACCAGAATAGTCCAACTACAATAACAACATATGCATGAAAATGTGTTGGCTCTATTATATATATAAGTGAAAGTTCTGTCCATACTTACACCATTGACAACCACTAGCCCCAATAATGGAACATTACAGTCAACACCACCTACTCCTCCAAAGACACGTACTCACTCTGCACTGTGGAAAAGCCAAGGCTCGTCACAATACTCTCCAAGCCTTCTCTAACCAATGCCTAGCCAAAAGAGTGGCTCCAAAAAGTCTGTACTATGAGTTATGAGGTTCTATATATAACAATAA
This sequence comes from Pinus taeda, assembly GCA_000404065.3. Taxonomy (NCBI): domain Eukaryota; kingdom Viridiplantae; phylum Streptophyta; class Pinopsida; order Pinales; family Pinaceae; genus Pinus; species Pinus taeda. The sequence goes on along the minus strand of APFE030825984.1, from coordinate 27,363 downwards.
GTGGGGTGACCCTTGACATTTCCCTTTGACTCTTGGAGTACCCTCATGACTCTTCATATTACATAGTGATTGTTTGCATTTCACTAATGACACTTGGAATTTCACTTACAATATGTTTACAATAATACAATTTCCACATATACCCATGTGGGACAAAAATAGGCGTGAGTCAGCCTGACAAGACAAACAACATCACTCGAAGTCTTGGGGAAAGAACAAATCGGTAACCTCCTCGCGATGGTCTTTGGTGACGAACTGATATCAAGCTTGGTACTGTGCTATTGTGTTCCCGTACTATCTGGTGACATCATTGTTGAAGCGGATTCTTGCCTCCATGGCTTCCAGGGATATGGTTCTGAAACCTCTATCCAACTCATCTTAAAGCGTGTGAAACATTGTCCTGAGTGTGGTTGGAACACCGATATACTTCTGCATGTTCTCTGTGCTGAGCTGCAAGTCATCATTGGTGGCTTCGTGCATCAAATTCTCTATGTACTTGTCGAAATCTAGCATGAGTTTGTTTTTCCTCATGGCTTGGGTGAGGGTTTTGATGGAAGGGATCTTGTGTGTTTGTACTATGACATCCAAACTTCTAAACAACTGTGAATTGGAAGCCTTAATGCTAGTGATGAGAAAAGGGAATTTCTCATAGTTTCAGATCAACATTTGAATATGTGATTTGTTTAGATTAACCTCTAGCTTCATCCTCTTGTGCAAGTAAAGCAGGCTCCCTCGTACCTCATTGTTCATTCTTGCATGTGCGTAATAGTAGTGTGAATGTCTTTGAGAGTTTGGGTTGTCTACATGCACTGCTGCTAAAAGCCGTATTTATGGACAACCACTTTGTGCATGGTGACAAATATGCTATACATTGTCCGCATGGTGGCCTCCAAATTTGATATCTCCATCACTATTTCTTTCTTCATCTATGTCATGGTGGATCTTGCAGACTGTTATGTTCTCTACCTCACCTCTTGCAAGTCCTTCACCATTCAATCATTCTCTTCTATCAAGAACTTGACCTTTGAACTCGTGGCTTCTACATAGGCTTTAGAAGCCTTGTCCATGGTAACTGGATGTCTTTTAACATATGGTATAATCACCCTTTCTTATGTGTACGCAGGTGATGTATGATCATCCAGGAGCTACTTTCTTTTTGCTTGTACAATCCTCTACTATGAATCATCAAATTCCAGATTGTACACATCCATCTCTGGATCATCATCAAGGAGAAAAGCTTCTCCTTGTTCGCTCCAGACTGGTTGTGATTTTGGAGGTGGCAGAGACTGTGGTGCGACCTTGTATTCTCTTGGCATGAGATCGATGTCTTGGTCTTACAGCTCCTATTCCATCTCGATGTATGTTGGCTCAACCAACTACTCAACCTGCTGAGCAAGTTCTCGAACCTGCACATTCTCACCCTATTCATCATCTACTAGCTACTCTGCTTCTTCAAACCTATATCTATGCAATTTTATCTGTAAGTGTGCCTTTTCCTTGTTCTTGTTTCTGCCTTCCTTCTCTTTCTCTCCTGCTGAACTCTTGTTCCACTTTCAACTTCTTCTACATCTTGTAATCTCTTCTCTATATCTTCCAACCTTTGCTTCTCTCTCTTCTTTCGCTCTACTCTCCTTTCACGTTGCCGCCTCTTCACCTCTATCTCCAAATCTACTTTCTCAACAAGAGTATCTACTTTGAATTTGTAGCTTTACTCAACCTCTGCTCTCTCAACAATCTTCCTCTTACCTTTGTCTTACACTAGTTTATTGCACACTACTGCTGTTGTCATTACTTCTTATGGTGCTGCTTCCTGAAGTGATGATTTCCATTCTACCACTATGCTGACTGGTTCATTAAGCCTATAGGAGTTGTAGCAATACCTCCAAGGATCTTCCTCTGGCCAATGACATGCCTCATGGATCCATGGGTAGTGCACCTTTTCACAGTGGTTCTTCCATATACAACGAGGATCATACAGATTGAAAGTCTAGGTGCCGAAACCAAACTTCTTCAAGTCCTCACCCTCGACATATGCATCTTTCAAGGTATGTATCTCACACAACCCAATCTGCAAAGGAAGAGTGGGCCATGGTGCCTTCTTCCTCCTATTTAGTCCTGTTGATAACCCTGTGGAGATCTGGTATGCAACTTCTTGCATGACCAACTTGTCCATGGCAAACCGCGGCAGCTCATGTGGAGGCTTCTCCACACCAAACATCCTGATGAAGGTGCCACTAGGTGAGGCATACCAATCTACAATGTTAAGCAATTCTTGCATCACTTCTTGGGACATGCAAGGTGGATTTTGTTTAAATATCATCCTGTACAGCGGGGCGATGAAGTGGTCAGACAACCTTGCCATGACTCCTCGGTAGCTGCACTCAAAGAGCAACTTGCAATAGACGTTTACAACATCCTTTGATGGTGTCCATGTCCAACCCATGCTAGGGAACTGCTGTTGGGCACAAATTGCATCGAGCAGGTACATGAACAAAAAGAATCTTGCCTGTTCATCCTTAGGTGTATTCTGGGCATTAGACACATGCATTCTCAACCGAAGAGCCAACATGTCTAACCAGATGAAAGACCTTCCTTCATTTTACAACTAATCTAACATAATAATTCAACTCTACAGGGAGGTCTCCATTCTCTCTTGACCATACAAGCGACATGAGAATATGACCAAGAGTTGGTAAGCCTTCTTGAGTGACTTTGTCCTGTAGACCTAGTTGGGTGTCATCCTAAACTTTGATGGCTCTTTTACCCAATGCTTCATGATGTCTCTAGTGTTTACATTGTTGTTGGGAGTGAAGAACAATGCAACCATATTTTTCACCGGTTGTGGAAAGTGATACATCTGCTGGTAGTTTTATGAGTTGAAGGTGGCAAGTTGTGTTCCACTGGTATTTCTCAATGTCATTGTCTCGGGATTGGTATGTGATACAATCTAGTGAATTATGTCTGCACATGGGAAGGTGGGGTACCTACACGCAATCCTGTAGAAACCTGACTTGTGAATGTTGACATAGATGTGTTGGTCTTCTAGATATTTGATCCAGGTGGATATTGGTGGCCACCTGCTAATTCCACTTGGATCCCCTCTAGTGCTCCTTTCAGTTTCCTTAATTAGAGCACAGATTACTATTTTTAGCAGTTTTTTGGGTTCTAAACTTCCGGAGCCGTTTTGAGGCCCTAAACGACGTTTTTTTCGGAAATCTACCGCCAGTTGTTTTTCTATCTAAAAATCATCTTTCCGTCATAGTCCTCGGAGAGATCTTTCCAACGGGCTATCAAGCGCATCAAACAGAGATAATACGACCAATTCGCGACCCTGGGAAGTTGATGTACCAACTTACCCAAAAACGGGGCCCACAATTTGGCGTTTCATCTTCTAGGGCTAGGTTTTGGAATGTGAAGGATTTTCCATTGTTTCTCAACAATAATAGGCCTTCAGCCTCATTGTAACACAGTTTAGAGGCGTGTAGCCACAATCTCTCTCAGAGATAAGCTACCATCGCCCTAGTTGGTTTATTTCCATTTCTGGTTGTAAGCATATTTCAATATTTTCCATTAATGAAATGAAGTATTATTTCCGCTGCATCTTTGTGTATATGGTTATATCTGTAATTTGTTGCGTTCTTGTTTAAGTCTGGATCAATATTCCTTGAAACTGCCTACAAATATGTGCTTTATTTCTTGCCATGTGATCTTCGTGTCCTTCTCTACAAACAACTGCGTGTTTGCATAGATGGGCAAGTTCATAGGCACGTATTTAACCACGTCTCTAGTGTTGTTCTCTACAATGTCCTTTGATCTAGCTCTTTCTCTCTATAGTGTCCTTTGATCCAACTCTTTTGGAAACCATGATGCATGTACTGTTGAGAGACTGGTCAACAAATGATGTATTTGGAGACAAAGTAGACACTCATGACAAGCAAATGTCATCTTTAAAACACAAAGCACTTCAAGGATTGATCATGCAACAAACTGGGTGAATGCTGGGAATGATTGCACAGTAGTGACTCTTAGAGCTGACGGATTGTTAGTTGGAACTATGCATTGCGTAGTCTAAACTGTTGGTTAGATGTGATGTTGACTGGAAATACGTAGAGAAAAATCCAGTGAGGTTAGTTATGGATTGGAACTGCGCAATGCATAGTTTAGTCTAGCTTGATTGCTGGTTGGGATTACGCATTGCGTAATCCCAGTGGGCAAGATTGGGCACTGTCTCCTAGAACTGTGTAGAGCACAAGTAGAGGCTAGTGACTGGAAACTTCTACGAAATTCCTGGAGCCAAGGTAGAGCCTTGAGATCTAGGAATGCGCAATGCATGTCGGGCAAAGCTAGATCTGAGCCAAGGCAACCCAAATCTGCCTAAGGGAAACTTGAGAATGAGTAGATATGAATGCATGAGAGAAGGATGGTGTAGATAGGAGTGAACGATCATGCATGCAATCAAAACCAATATAGGAATCAGTCAAATAGACGAACAATGAAGTTGGTGGGGAGAGTCACTGCAATGGTGATCATTAGTGCAAAAACAATGTTATGCATGCGACGCTTAAGAAAGACAATGTAAAACTTGAAACAACACTTCTACAAGTTAAAAAAGCTAAAACACCAATATTTTTTTAGTAAAACATCCAAAACAACACTCACACAAGCCAATGAAACAAAAGCGATAGAAAAGCAGCAAAATACTTGAAAAGTAAAACTTACCAAGAAAAGTTTCACCGATCGTGTTGAAGGTTCCTAGATGCCTCGGGAATGACATAACTCCAAGATCGAATGTGTAGAATGAGATCTAGGACATCCAATAAATAGATTTGGTAGATTTAGGGTTTATGATGCATATGCCAAAAATCTAGAAAGAAAGGACAAGTGGTGTGAAGTTTCTAAAAATGACTTGAGTGCAACTCCTAGTGCTAAAAATAGATTCCTATTTTTAGGGAGGCTTTTTTTCTTTTTTGCTTTTTTATTTTATGAGCAAGGTTGCCATGCATGCATGGAGAAATTACACGATTCTAGATGGAAGCGGGCAACTTGTCGGCACATGCATCAGACAGTAGATGATGGAATGCTTCTGCACAATTCCTGGGTTGAGTGGCTTTGGTTGCCTCTCATGCTCTCCACAATTTCCTAGATGAAGATAAGCTATCAGTTGGGTCTATGCAATTTATGAGTCAAATCTCATTGTTGGGATGTTCTGCGCAATTTTGGATAGCAAGACTGACTGTTGGGCTGCTCTGCGCAATTCCTAAGAGTAAGGTTGGTTGCCCTCTAGGACCGCACAATTTTCGAAGACAACGTAAGAATCACTTGTGGTTAGTCAATAAAGCAAGTAAGCAAACACAAGTTGCAAAGTGAAAGATAAACTTGAATGAAACACAAGTACCTGAGTAGTGCAAGACAAGCTGCTAACATTTTGAGGAGGGAGGCTCCAAAAAAAAGTGAAGGAAAATTTTTGGGAGGTAGTTGTAGCCGCTACAACAGGTCCCAAATGCTAGCAATATATATTTGATAAAGTTATAACAAGGATGAAGGAAAATAAGAAGCACGTAAATTTATAATGATGATAATGAATGTAAACCCTCATTACCATGATCAACTTAGAATGATACATGAATATAAAAAGAATACTAGAAATATACTTAAGGTGAGTGAATGGAAGTTGCACAAAAAAATAAAAAGAAAAGAACATAAAAATACTAGAAATAACTGTGATGAAATAACTTAGCACTCTTAAGGTATCCCATGAATAAATAACCCTGTGGCGAATGGTTGTGGAATTAGAAAATGTATTTCTATTATAAGGATCACTATTAGGTCTTGATAAGGACGATGCCTATTAGGATGAAAAAATTGTCAATCAACCAATGAGGTAAACTGATCATAATAATAACAAATATAGAAGGTATGGTGACATTAGATTAAAGACTTAATAAGCACAACTACTTGCGGGATGGGAAAAAAAAGATAAAATAGAAATTGGGAATAGGGGAAAAAAGAAACACCTTGGCATAGTCACAATATTATAGCTAGGAAGGATTTGTGATAGTTTAGCAGGGTGGCTATATTGAGTAACGATACCATGGAATTTTTAGGACTACAATGGTTAATTAAACCTCATACAAATCCCTTATATATACCTAATGGATAACATGGAAATGCTGGGGAAAATATGGATTGTACTAAGACCCAAGGTTATTTAACAATAGTAAAAGGGATCATTTTCTCAAATATTAGACTCTCTTAAGGATATAGACTATGGATTAAGCAACACAAATGATGATTAGGTATGAATGGTGAGACGTGTAGAGATGATACATATAATTATAAGGTGTCAAGATAAGGAATTGTGAGCTAGCAACACTTGCAATTAACTAATGATAGACTAGGAAAAAGTTTAAAAGTATAAATGAACAAGGATAACGACTATCTATATTTGGAAATGGTAATATACTATGTAAATTAATGAATACAGATCTAATATGGAGTGCAAGAAGAATTGTGTTGAAAGCTCTATAACAAGAACTTGAGAAGGATTATGCACAACTTGACAAAAGGAGTGAGAATCAACTAATAAATGTCGTAATTGGGTAACCTTCATGAGTGGATTGGTGATATACTAGGACTTCATATATGGAAACTTATCAAGTTTATGCCATTAGTATTGAAGGAAGTTATTGCCAAAGTACACCAAGAATATAAATCTTTTTGTGGATAATAATGGTAGTGGTAATCCAAGTGCTTCAAATTTTAAACAAAAGATAGTGTTTGTGTAACAACCTCGGGTTACAAGTTCAAGTAATAAAGTTAATAAAAGAAAAATAAGACCAAGGTCATGGGACACGTATTCCAAGATGAATGTTGGGCAAAGTATCTTAGTGGGCATCATGTATTCAGAGCTGAATGTTGGGAAAAGTATCTTAGTGGGCATCACGTATTCCAAGCTTAATGTTGGGAAAAGACAAAGGAATTATTGGCATTTTATTTATGAAAATAATGATAAATATGAGAAAATGGAGGTGAAAGGTCATAGGTTTCATGTGAGGAGAAAATGAAGGAAAATAGAGGAAAATGAAGAAATTAGAGGAATCAATAATAAAAAGACATCAGAGCATTAGTTTGGGGCCTTTTGTGAGTTCATTTTTGGAATTAGTCTTAGAGAGGAGAAGAGAACCAAGAGGAGAAGGAAAGTAAGCAAGAAAAGGAAGGACAAGAGAAGCAAGGAAAGAAAGTATCAAGCAAGGAAAGGTTGGATCAAGTGGCTTTAGTGAGAATACTTGTAGATAATAGGTTGCATGTATGAATTCCTAGTTTGTTTTGGCATGCATGTGTATTTGGTTCACTGGTTGTCATTGGAATGGGTTTTGTCAAGTTTCAACCATGGTTTTAGCCTTGCCTTTCCATTTTTGGATAACCATGGTGTGATGGGATTCATTCTTGGTTGAGCTTTGGATTATTGGAAGGTTTTGGATCTGGGTGAGGTGGTCTCAGGAAAATCCCAAGGGTTTTGGGTGGAGATGGTTTTCTCTGGGAAGCCCTAAATGGGTGGGTTCTGTTATCACTCAGGTTGTTCCCTGGCTCTAGGAGGGAATACGGCCAAGGTAACCACTAACCAATTTTTCAGCTACAGATCCTAGCCAATCTACAACTAGAGAGGGCTCTCTCTTTGTGATTTAGATTTGTTTAATTGTATACTAGGCTAGTTATTAGGTACAAGTTTTTGTTTGATGTTTGGAAGGTGACATTCAATAGTTATGGCAGTAAGTTGAAGGAAGTTCAGACCATTGGGTTGATGGAGTCTAATTGAAATGAGCCTCTAGGATGGTTTCTTTGGCAATAAGACAATTACAGAGCAGGATAATTAAGCACATAACAACTTTGAAGCTTAAATAAGATGAAATGAAGTTAAGAAATGAAAGGCAATCAACAATCTTTCATTTATAATAACAGAGGGAAATTGTATAAACATTATTAGGGAGCAGTTAAGAATTCCCTGATAATATTTATAGTGAAAGAACCAGGGAGATAAGAGAACTCAAGAATTCTTGCCTATGCTAGTCCTGTGGAAAACATAAAAAATTACAGGAATTGAACACAGAGTATAGCAAAGTAAATTCTGGGTTATCCTTCTTTCCTGTAACTTAGAACATGGTATTTAGATGATAAGTATGACACAAATACAATAACATAAGAGTAAAAAAGACTTATTGATCCATGTAGTAACATGAGAATTCTGCAATAAATCCTTTTGCCATTAATTCCATAACCAGCAAGTTCACCAACAAAGCATTCCATCAATTTTTATTTCTGAAGAGTTCTCAAAAGCATACAACGCAGGTCCAGAATGATATTCACCAGCCAACAACAATGCATCTCTTTGGAAAATATTTATAGAAATTTACAAAATATCCCATAGGGAAATATCTGGACATAAATTTACCCATCTAATCTGACAGAAGTAATAACTAATGTGGGAAAAACTGCGCAACAATAACTGAGGAAATAAATGCGCTTTACTGGCTGCTGTAGGTGTCTTGTTTGTTGTTGACTCTTTGACTCTGATAGTCGGTTGCTGACCTCTTTGCTAATGTGTTGTCCTGTTGTGCTGTCTTTTGCCACCTGTGCCTAAGTTTGTTTGAATGCTTTTGGTGCTAATTCCATCTACTGTCGATTTGATTTTCCGATAGCAGAGCCATATAATGCAATTTGCTTGTTATGCAGACAATTTACAAGAAGAGTATCAAAACTACTTTAAGATCTCAAGCAAGGTTTGCCACCACTGATCTGTTGGTAATTGATATTTTCTTAATTTAAATAATGTCTCATCAGCTTCAGTGTATGTGTAATAATTTGGCCAGACTGGAAAGAGATGTGCTATCTCATGCTCAATGTAAAATAAGTCTTCCAGTTTATCATACAAGCTTTGTCTAGAGGGAGGCATTGTTTCTTCTGAGCCACTTGATGATGTTGTAATTTGATTTTGCACATAGGTATTTAGCCTGTATGCATATTGTTCCTATTTTAACAGCTTCCCAGTGCTAGTGACCAGGCTGGGTAAACCTTTGCTCTGTAATATTGAAATTTTCTGTTTGAAGGCATGTACCTCTGTCTGCATTTCTTGACACTTTCTTTCTATAGTTTGATCAAAATTTGTCATAGTCAGCACCTTCTTGACTCTTACAATGGTCTCTGTCCTGTTCTGAATGTTTAGAGCTGCTAGCTGCTCACCAGTACGAGTATTCAAAAAATGAATCAATTGATTGGCTTGCTCAAGCTTATCTGCCAATAATGCTCTAACCTTTTGAGTTTCATATTGAGCTACCCCCATCAATTCTATCTGATAAAAAATAGTTTGTATTGTTGTCCATTGATCAGCAATAACTTTGCCAATCTTATCCCACAAAATTGTTTTTATTTCAGTCAGGGTTCTATGGAGAGTGAGGTCTTTCTCCAAGGCCTTTATTTTGTTCTCTAGGGCCTTTACTTCCCTGGTCTTCTCGGAAATTGTCATCTTTGATTTATCATAACTAGCCTCAATCTTGGCTAGCTTTTCCTTGGTCTCCTTCATTTCTACCATTTGTAATTCCAAAGCCTTAATTTCTTTCATCATAGCTTCCATGCTCAAGCTGGCTTCTTGCAATGCTGTTATTGTAGTCGCTGCTGAGGTTGAGGCACCTGCTGCTGAAGTTGAGTCCAGGGGAGGTGCTGCTGTAGTGACTGTTGTAGGAGGAGATATGATTATTGGAGTTGTTTGGGATGGTTGAGGGACCAACTCTGGCTGTTTCCCTTATTGGGCTTCTTCCAATGCTTTTTCTGTGTCTAACAGCCTTTGGTTCATCCTCATAAGCAGGCTGACCACATCCTCTACCTCCTGTTGTTGTGCCACCTCTGTGGTTTGAGGATGTATGGTAGCTGACAGCTTTAATTGTCTTCTCAGGGCTGCTATATCCTCTTCATTTTTCCTGATCAAGGCTTGTGTGCCGTTGGGATCTTTGGGATCATGTCCCAATTCTATAATAATCTCTTCCAAGGATTTTATCCTATTATCCTTCGCCAATGAGGAGGTTTTCTCTAGCTCTAGTTGGGCAGAAGTATTATACAAAGAATTCTGCAATCTATGGGCCATTAGAGCCTTGTCTTCTAGGGTGGAGTATACCATTTCTCCAGCCTACTTATGCAACTCAATCTAGTCTATTGGATGTATGTCTTTGGCTAGGACCTCCAGATTGGTTCTAATATAGTCTGCAGCTGACTGTGGCTGCTGTATAGTGGGTCTGAAGTGACTAAGAGTCATCTTCCCTGCTTGCATGTCATATGCTGCCATCAGCCTTTGTTCATTTTTTGGTGCCATTCTCATCAATTGATTATAAAGCTGAAACCTTATTGGCTCGTTTCTAGCTTTGATCTCAGTGAATGCTCATTTGATATCCGAGCCCTGCCTGGTCTGCTATTTGGAGGATGAAACCTCCCCACCTGGTTGCCTCTCTTGCTCCTGCTGAAAGGAGCTGGCTGATGTTTCCAAAATAGGAGGGATCTGCTATTCAGAAGTTCCCTCACCTCTGATATTGCCTGTAGTTTCCTCAATAATTTCCTCCTCGGAATAAGGGTTTAGCTTCTGTCTTTCTCACCTTGCTGGTCGGTGGATGCCCCTGTAGGTGTTTCTTCCATTCTGTCCTTCTTTTTAGCTCTTTCCTCATTATGAGGGGTTTGCAATACAGGGATCTCGACTGCCTTTTGTTGCGTTGAAGGGCCTTGTTCTTGACCCTTTTCCTGATTTGTGGATGGTTGCTCTTCCATTGTACTTTGTTGTTCTAAATGCTCAATTTCTTTTCCTTTCCTTGCAGATGAAATGGCTTCTTTAGCTTGCTGTTGTGGAGCTGATGTGCTTGCTCCAATATGTTGAGGCTGTGTGAAGGTGACCTATGCAAAATATTCCAGGTCAATTCTTTTCTCATGGTCTTTCATATCTTTTTCTAATCTTTCTTCTTCAGTAAGCTCTTCATCATCTAATGTGCCCTCTACCCATTCTTGTTGATTAGCATATTGTTCAATGTGGGGGATTGGCTGGTGCACATATCCTGAAAGCCTGTGTTTGATTCTTCTAAGGCTTATGAAGTGTTCAGGGTCATATGGTGCCCAAAAGAAGCCTTGTTTCAACATGAGCTCTTCCCATAGCATATTATCTGCATCCTTCCAGGCTTCTTCCCTTTTATTGAAAACAAAGGGACCCAATTGATGTCTGATTTCAAGTTGTGCTTTCTTGTTTTTCCCATGAAAATGAGTCAAATCAGCACTACTTAACTGCCTAAAATATTCTAATGCAAAAAGTCTCATGGGGACATATCTTGGCAGTTTATAGGGAGGCAACTCACACCCATAAATTCTTATCACTCTGTGGTTTTGGTAGAAGTACCAATCGCCAATGCTGTAGCCCTTTGAAAGATGTAGGATTCTTTGCATTTCAGCAGTGAGTCTGCCAAGACATCATCAATAGGCAAGTGGCTGGGTAGATAAACATGTCAACAAACTCACAATATGTGTAGGAAGAGTAGTGGACTTCATGGAAAACTGAGGTCCAGAAGATAACAGACCTTCTTTCTCCTTTTGAGTCCAGTCTTTTGAGAGGAACTTTGAAACTATCAGGGTGATAGTACGCAACAGATGGTAAATGTAGGAAGTATACTTGAACACTCTTTCTCTCTCCATCATCATGAATTGCTCATGTATTTTGTTTGCTATGAAGGTGGCATAGTCATACATGATAGTAGGGGGCTGTCCTGGAGTGAACATGGTTAATAATAGAAACACAGTCTCATCCACAAATTCTCCTATCTTGCATCCTAGAATGTAGGAAATCATATCTACCAGGAGTCTGCCTGTTTCATTGAATGAGACTTGATGGTAAGGTGGAGGATGATCAGCCTGGCATTGTGGTTCCATAAATAACTGACCTACCCTTGATATTTCTAAACTAGAGAGCTTTGCACCCTTATCAAGCAAGTGCTTCATTGTAAGAGGGACCAGAGGCTGAGGTGGCTCAAAGTTCAACATTTCATTTATAGATTGAGGTGTGATATAGAACAACACAGATGCATCTGGAGTGAGGATTGCTCTTTGAGTGGGGTCATAGTTTGCATGACACAGATGAATGAAGTCAGGAAGCACATTGATTGATGGTAGGTAGTAGATGGGCATACTAGATTGCCAGATTCCCAGGATATCAGTGTTATTCCTGTGATTTTTTCTGAAGTGACACACAGTTTTAAGGTGAGACCTGAGGCCCATCATATCCTTGATCTGGAAGTCTCTGTTTGCCAAAGGTAGCCACTCTAAATCCATGTGTGGTGCATTCAATGGTGCTATATTGAGAGCCACTGGAGCCTCCATGTTTATACTGTTTGTGTTTTGATTACAATACAGGTGTAAGAAGCAATAGAAAATAGCACTTCAAGCTCTGAGGCTTTTATCAGAAGTATAGAAACTGATTTTTGTATCAAACTGATTTTAATGTATAAGATTTATGGTTTGGATCAATTGTTGCAGAGTCTGGCAGGGTTCTTTGCATGAATTGGTTGAATTGCAAGCTCTGTGAGTAGAACACAGTGGAAATTGGCTTGGATTCGACCCAAGGAGTGAAATTTTGCAGAGGGGGTGGGAATTGAGGAATTCCCTTTAGAAAACAGGAGAAAGTAGAAAACACAGGGTGCTTGACAACTTTAGTTCAAGGCTTGGGCAGCTTAGGGGTCTCTGCTGGCGAGAAAGGGCACAAAACGTATTCTAATGGCCAAATTGCCGAGGGGATGGGCTTAAATTTGCAGGCTTGCTTTGAAGCAACGGCTCGAACAATGCTTACAGGATGTTTGAGTGATAGGTACAAGCAATTTTGGATGTGAATTACAAGTGCTTTAGGCGATTTTAACAGAGATTTATTGAAAAACAGGGTTTCAGGCAAAAAAATGGGTAAATACTTGTTTTTAGTGGCGACCAGGATAGTTAGCAGGGGTGCCTTGAGCTATGGAGCCGAGCTATGGAGTCGATTTCATAGGTTGGTGGACTGTGCAGCTTCTGGAGGCAGGTGGATGTGGAAATCGCATGCACGTCGTCTGTGTGTGTGCAAATAGAAAATAACCAAAATAGTCGTTTTCACGACTTTTTAACAAATTTTGGACATTTTAGCGCTTTTGGCTCTTTTCGGGGATGACGTCATCATGACATATATTTTTTTCGTGTAGCGGGTACAGAGGATGATGTGGCAGCTGACATGTATGATGACGTGGCACTTGACATGGTGGCGGGGTGGTGACGTCAGTGGATGATGTGGCGCAGGTGCAGGGCAGTGGCGGGTGACGTGGCTGCAACGTCACGCGGTGATGCAGATGGAAGGATAGGGCGGTAAGCGGTTTCCATCGGACCGCCTTTGGTACGGGGGCGGTAACTGTTAGAGGTGGCCCGATGCAATAAGAGGACGACAAGTGTCCCCGTGTACGACGGTGAAACCGTTGACCATCGGGTACTAACGTACCGTCGTCGGGGTGTGTCCGATATGCATAAGGACTGTCGGATTTGCGGAGGGCGATCTGACGGTGGACGGGAGGGCGATATGATCGGGCATTAGCAGAAAAGCGCATACGATAAACCTTAATTTTTCAAAGGTTTCGGGCGGGTTTAGAACTTTGGTTAAGGGTTTATGTGTGTTCGGCGCCAAGTTATGGTTTTTCGTTTAATCAAACTTTAAACGAAACCCGAACAAAATGCATGCACGGGGTTTATATAGTATGGTTTGAGTGTGGGTGGGGGTCATCATAGCTATTAATCTAACCAAATGTTAGATTAATCCTAATTTTTGGATGCGGAAGGGCTAATATTAAGGCCCCAAATGGACCTAGTATTCCCCTACTTTGTATTATATAGCTATAGTGCCAAGGGGTGGGGATATCTATATTTTTGGGTTTATATAGTTTTTTGTGTAATAGGGATGGGAAAATGATTAATGGAGCTAAATAATAGAGTTAGAGGTTAATATGAGTTTATGGATTGAGACTGAATGGATGAATGCTAAGTTTATAGAATGAAAACTTAGGCATAGGGAAGTGAAGGGATTGTGGAATGATCATTTTTTACACAAGAAGTGTGGCTTCTTTCCACTAAGTCAACTCAGATGTCAACTTGGCATTTCACATAAAATGGAGTGAAACTGGACTTTTTGGGCAAATCCCAAGGTCCCTGAGAGGATGTTAGTAAGTGATCTTTGGGGGAATGAAGGGGAGTTAGTCATGCTTCCAAAGTCATGCAACCAAATAACTGCCATGGTACCAGTGTCATTGATGAGATGAGTCCTTCTTGACAAGACAAAAAGTAATTATAACCTTGCTTCTGCAACCTCAAACTACCTACTCAGCCTAATACACGTAACATTTTTTCTTCCTTTGGATTGGGTGCATTTGAACTAGCAAACCCTGCTTTTCTTCTTTTCTTTTGACTGCCCTCCTATCTAAATGTACCCTTATCTCTTCCAAGGGCCCAGATTAAGCAGTTGGGCTCCTTAATTTCTCTACCTATCTACTCATCTGCCAAGCTTGAATTGTTTGGACAGATATTCATTCTCTATTCTACAAAAACAAATTTAAATATGGAATGGTCCAGATTGAACTGTTGGACCATCCATCAAGTGTGATAAGCAGCAGTGTCTTCACCTTGTGAACTTGCAAAATAAGATAACAGTGGTATTTTGACTAGCCACTTTCTTGGTCTTTTGGTTTGGGGTTCATTTTTGCTATTTTTTCTGACCAATTCATTTTCTTGCCTTTTGATTATTCTTTTAAGGCATACCATCTTTTCATTTTTTAATTTTCTTTGTCTGTATACAAAATATGGAACCTCTGCAACATGCAAGGATGAACATATTTGGCACTTCCATAGTCAGTCATGAAAAATGAAACCTATTGGTATAGGAACGTAACAAGTTCATATAGGAAAATCCGTCAACGGATGGTAAAGTAATTCTAAGGCATCCAAGCTTAGTTTGGTTTTGTGATCTCAGGACCGATTTAGGTGAGATCACGATAGTGTGAGGGTGGAGGTGGTTTAAACTTTGGATTCCCTTGGTTTTTTATGGATTGGTTTATCCCATGAGATCCCACATTCATGCTTGGAATATCGCATGTCGGTGATTGGTTGAAACAAATATTTGGTTCAACCCAATCTATGCTCGAGTGGTACATGGAAGTCCCTGATTTGGATGGGATTTGCATATGTCAACAAGAGATAAGTTCCTCATTGTATCTTATGAATAAATGTACTTGTTATTATGTGGATTTAATGGTTGTTCTATCATTTTTATTTATCTAGTTATATGATGGTTATAAGCATGGTTTTATGACAGGTTCAAGTTATGGCTCTTATCATATTTTTACTTGTAAATGATTGGTTAATGAATGCATGACCTAATAGATGTTATTGCAACTATTTTGAGAGGGCATTAGACCTTCTTGATGTTTCTCACATAAGTTTCATATCTCTATGTTCAGATGTGCATTCATGAACTATACATTTCATGTTCACCATATGTTTGATGGAATGACTGTCATGGTTAGACCGGGCTAGTTCAAGTCATTGATTAACTATTGTGTTATAGGATTTGTCTCTATTTTATTTATCATTTATGGGAGTTTCATTAAGTTCTGGGCAGAGGTCTAGATCCTAGCCCTGAAAAAATGGCTCAAATCTCGGGGTCGTTGGCACAAAAATGAGTGAAAAATACTGCAATTGTTGGGAAGAAGGACCGTGGGAGCGACTAGAGGGCTCTATTCACATGGAGGCCTTGACATGGGAGCGATCGAGGCTATAGGTCTGTGAAAAGGTAAGTTAACTCAGGGGTTGGGCACCTAGAGTGGTTGGTAATCGCTTAGGGGTCTTGTAGCACCCGAGGGAAGTTAGTAAGGTCTTGCCTTGTTGGATCCATTTCCTTAAGGTTATCTATTAGGTTAATTCATGGCATAGTAGCCCTCAATTCATGTTTACCCCAAACATGCCAGTGAAAGTGGGTAGATATGGGAAGAGGCACTACAAAGTGTTATCAGAGCACGGTTCAAACATTTGGACTTGACGGGTTAGTCGCATGTGGTTATGCATGCATTATCATGGTTATGGCTGTCATGCATGGGGTCATAATATGTAGTTGGTATTTTCATGCATGATGTTGGCATATTTATGTAACTATGATTATGCGTGTATCATGTTAATGTGGATTTATTTTGTAGATGAGATAAGCTCCCATGAACATCATTGAGGCATGATTTTGGTTATGGTATCTATTTGGTTTATCTGACATGGTGCACTTGCATGAAGAAGAGAATCAAAGATGACGAGCAAAATGGTAGACTACAGTTCATGTGACTCTCCCTACAAATGTGCGTTATCTTGATATAGTAGACAATTTGAGCGCATAGATTAGAAGTTGCAAAGCATAAAATGACAAGTTGGTTGAGGCTCATTAAATAGTTGCGAGGGCTCAGGAAAAGAAAGTAGAGTTTAATGTAGTCATCCTTCATAGTTTGTCAGACTTGCAGAGACAAGGACAGTTGAGGATTAATTAATGACATGAAGAGAAGACTGATGGAGCCTATGGTAGTAGGTCTCGGTTAGGATACAGGTTGGATAGAGGGGACATAAGCATAGGTGGAAGATTATTGGATACACCTGACATGAGGACTGGTATGTAAGGGTGTCACTCTAGTTCCCCATCCAGGAGACATCATCACAGTCATTATCGTCATCATCCTTATAGGAAGAGTGAATACTTTCCCAAGGAGTACAAGAAAGTCAAGCTGCTTACATTTGATGGAGATATGAAGAAGACAGAAGATGCATAGGCATGGTTTCTTGGGATGAATAAATTCTTTTGATTGCATAACTATTCAGAGAACATGAAAGTCAAAACAACCACCTTCAATCTGAAAGGGAAAAACAAATATATGGTGGGAATATGTGAAGAATGTCAAGGGAATTCGGGAAGAAGAGTTGATTTTGGATGAGTTCAAGAGACTCTACAAGAAGAAGTACCTATCTGAGAGGTATTATGATGACAAAGATAAGGAGTTTATGAGCTATAGATGGGTTCTATGACAAATGACAAATATACTAGCAAGTTCCTAGAGTTGTTGAGGTATGTGCCTTACCTCAAGGACGAGAAAGAGAAGATTCAAAGTTTCATCAGTGGGTTGACAACAACATATAGAGACCATATTGAGTTTGATGAGCCACGATCGCTAGAGGAAGCCATCAGGAAACTGAAGCAATGTTATGAGTAGAAAAAGCGTAAAGCTGAGCCTAAGCATGATTTGAAGGGGAATAAGAAATTTAAAGGGAAATGACCACTAAATTAGGGAAGACCTCAAGATGCAGGTGAGAAAGAGAATGTGGTTCCTTACAATAAGTTTAATGCAGTTGAGAAGGGACATGGGTCGCATCCTGGAGAGCAACATAATAGAGGTGATGGCAGGAGACCATTGCATTGTTGGATATGTGGCAAATATAATTGCAAGAAGGATTGCTCATTGTACCAGGGTGGCAGGTCTCAGATCTACAATGCCTAGGAGGCGCAGATGGTTGGGGATGTGTACCATAACATTCCTCGGATTTCTGCAGTTGTGGACAACAACAAGCAGGAAAATCACCAAGCATCCATTATTGAGATGGAAGGTAAGCACCATGGTCAAGTTGTTTCTATTTTTATTGACCTTGGATCTAATTATAGTTATGTTAATCCTGACCTGGTGGATAAGAGTGTTTTTAAGAAAGAAGTGCATGTAGATTCTTGGTTGGTGCAGCTGGATACAGGTACTAAGAAGAGAGTCCACCACTAGGTAATAGCTTGTGCATTTGAGCTGAATGGTATGCCTACAACAACACATCTAAATGTGCTTCCATTGGGGTCATATAGTATGATTTTTGGTATAGATTGGTTGTACCTCCACAGGACCAAAGTAGATTACCATGATAAGACTATTGAGTGCTTGGATGATAATGGGGCAAAGATAATCTTAGAGGGAAAGAAGAAGCCTACATCAGTGAGGATAATTACAACTATGCAAGCCAAGCGTAGTGGCAGAAAGGATGTGTACTCTATGCAGTCCATATTTCCAGTGACAAGGGTAAGGATGTTGAGGATGATTTTTTTTTAGAGAGGTACCATGTATTACAATAGTTTCAGGATGTGTTTCCAACAAATGTATCAAAGTTTCCTCCTCATAGAGAAGTGGACTTCTCTATAGAGTTGTCAACGGGGGCAACAACAACATCAAACACACCTTACAAGATGAGTACTCCAGAGTTAGTGGAATTGAAGTTTCTCTTGAAGGAAATGCTTGAAAAGGGATGCATTAGACCAAGTGTATCACCTTGGGGTGCACCAATTTTGTTTGTGAAGAAGAAGAATGGTATTCTCAAGTTGTGCATTGATTAAATACAATTGAAAAAGGTGACCATCAAGAACAAGTATCCATTTCCAATGATTGATGACTTGTTTCACCAATTGAAAGGAGAAACAATGTTCTCAAAGATTGATTTGATATCATGATACCATCAAGTACGCATGAAAGAAGAGGACATCTAGAAGACTACTTTCTAAACTAGGTATGGGCATTATGAGTTTGTTGTAGTTACTTTTGGTTTTACAAATGTTCCAACTACTTTTATGTGTTTGATGAATAATGTGTTGCGTCCTTATCTGGACAAGTTTGTTATTGTATTAATTGATAATATATTGATATATGCTAAGAATGAGGAAGAACATGCCGAACATTTAGCAACAATATTTGAGATTGCTAAGAGAGAATTAGTTGTATTCCAAGCTTAGAAAATGCAGTTTCTTTCAGATAGAGGTACATTACTTGGGGCATGGGTTTCCAAGGAAGGCATAACAGGAAATCAAAAAAAGATAAGGGCTATCATAGAATGGGAAGCTCCTAGAAATGTGGATGAGGTCAGATCATTCATGGGGTTAACAAGTTATTATAGGATGTTCATTAAGAAATTATCATAGATCACATATCCTATTACATATTTGCAGAAGAATGGAGAAAAATTTAAATGGACAAAAGAATGTGCAACTAGTTTTGAGTAGTTGAAGCAATTGTGGAAAAACACTCCAATGTTAAATATTACAAATCCAGATAAAGAGTTTGTGGTGTGCACAAATGCTTGCAAGAGAGGACTTGATGGATTCCTAATGTAGGAGGGTCAGGTGGTGTGTTATGAGTCAGGGAAACTGAATAAGCATGATCATAACTATGTGACTCATGATCTTGAGTTGGAAACTAGTATTCATGCCTTAAAGAAGAAGAAGTGGAGACACTATCTTCTTGGCAAGAGGTTTGTATTGATGAATAATCACAGTGTGCTAAGGTACCTATTTGACCAACCAAATTTGAATGCCAGGAGAGCTAGATGGTTGGCCACCATTAGTGAGTTTGACTTTGAGATCAAATACATTAAGGGAAAGGAGAATAGGGTTGCAGATGCTCTCAGTAGAAGAGTAAAGGTAAATAAAATAGAAGCTATGAGTTCTTATGGGATGAATTTACATGGATCTTACAAGAAAGATGATAGGTATAAGAATCCTAAGCACATGTTACTACAGGGTACGTGTGATTAGGATGTGGACTATCATCTCACAACATATGGCTTGTTTAGATTTAGGGACTGTTATAGACATATTTGGGAATTTCGACCCCAATCACATATGTCGATAAAACAAGGGCTCTTAAACCCCTAAAGTTTTGCTTCACACCCTAAAGGATCATGGTCAACTGATTACATAATTTCCCAGAAGTTCCACCTGAAAAACTACTCAGAACTGGCCAAAATTGAACCATACAGACTGCTCCATGCTTAGGGTGTGATGCATACTAGCTGCCACACTAGCCAGATGCGATGCATACTGAAAGAGCCTTCTGTGGGGTGCGATGGGTGAGAGTAGACAAATGGTAGAGATAGTTTGCTAAGTGGAAACCCAGAGAATCTTCTAGAAACTTCTCATATGACATTTGCCTCTTTGAATTCGCCTAGGGATGAGTACGAGATCATGAAATCTCCAAGTGGAACCAAGAACTATCAGTGAAATGACACTAATCAAAAACCCAAAAGCTGACTCACCCCTTTGCAAATATCTATATATGGATCCCTCATCACAGAGATCTAGAGGCTGGAATTTTGTAATTCGTAAGGACGTGTTGTTGGTTTCTCTTTGAGACGTTGTATTGTTGGGTAATCTTGCTTTTCATGAGGTGAAGAGGGCTTTCAAGCTAGGAGGATGATGCTGGATTAGACAACTGGGTTGTAATCCTCTCTTCTACTATTAATAAAGTCATTTGAGTTTTCCTCCATTTAGTCGTGTATTTGTGAATCTTGCTATTTGTGAATGCAATTATATGGTTAATGTATTTCTAATTCTGCATTGTTTATGGTATTACAGATCTCTATGCTTTGATGGTGTTTTGTTGCTTTGCCTCTACAGGTATTCTCTAAAGTAGGACAAGTAGGAAAGGAGT
>APFE030825982.1:16380-32007 GCA_000404065.3 Pinus taeda | reverse complement strand
TTCTTGCATAGTAGTATGTTGTTGTGATTCTACAGGTCCTTTTGAAGCTGAGCAGACAAAGAGCAAGCGACAAAACTCTATCAAAGAAGGAGAGGAAATCGAGCGCAAAACTCAGGTTGGCCCTCTTGGTTCTCCTCTCATCTATTTTCATAAAAGGAATCAATAGTAGACTTTGATTGTTTGTTTCTAAGATAGCCACCCATCTTAGTGGGAATAGCAGCATCCGTGTGGACACTATTCCCGTATAACAGATTGGAATGTAGGGTTTCTGAGTCACAGTCATATTCTTTCCAAAGGTTTATTTTGATTGTAATCGTTGGCTTATAGGCTTAAGGGAGTGACTTGAACATCTAATTTGTATGCACGAATCCTCCTCCATGTGACTGGGACCTAAATTTTTAAATTTTAGCTGTCCAAAGTTTTCACTCATTGACCGTAGTGTTGGGTAGTTAACCACATATAGTAAAGGTTCATTACATGCTTCTAAATTAGGGTTTTGAGTATGAGCATTGTTGGGTTCATTTCAAGGATGTTGCTTAGTTGATTTTATTAAATAGTTGAATGGATCAAGATATGGATCACTGTACTCTATTTTTCTGAATCATTCAATGAAAACCTAATAAGAAGAAGAACTTGAAAGGGTTTTTCCCATAGCGGGTTTTTCTATGGTCTTCAACAAATCCTGGTGTCTCTATGTGTGAATGTTTTTCTTCTATTGTTCCTTTATGTTCTGCTACATTGATTATGATATTTTTCTCTCTATATAGTTTCATATGTTGTTGGATAATGATGTAAATATGAATTATGTTATGATGTTATGGGTGAATTTAATGTGTAAATAAAGAAATGCAATTATCAAAGAAAAGAACAATATAACCCTAAGAAAAATTAACATCCAAAAATAGAAAACTATCGAAATAGGAAACTATTCTAAAAAATAGGAAACTGATAGAAAAAGTGTTGGGGATCCAAGTGGAATAGGCAGGTGGCCACCAATATCCACTTGGATCATAGAATGTCTACATATTTTCCTAGGTTTGCATATTTTAAAGATGATGTTAAAATAATGAGGGTGGTTTCAAAGGAGGAGCTTCAAGGGATGATTCGTTCTTCCCAAAAGATAAAAGCCTTGGTCCTTATGGTTGGCCTATTTATTTTTTCATAGGCTTATTTGATTTATTAGAGACATAACTACAAAGGATCATTGAAGAATCAAGGGATACTAGTAACATACCAATTTATTTTAATTCAACATTTATTGCATTGATTCTAAAGTTGAAAAAGCCTACTATCTTTGAGGAGTATAGGTCTATATCATTATATAACTACATATATCAAATAATTTCAAATTTGAATTTTATGATGATGAAGGAATTACTATCCGTCAATTTCCTAGGAGTAGTTTGGTTTTCTTGTTAAGAGAAAAATATATGAGGTTATTAGTGTGGTGCAAGAGGTTTTTCATTCCATCAAAATAAAAAGGGTGCCTACATTGGTCATAAAGGTAGACCCAAAAGGTATCCACTCAATCAACATGTGTCACAACACTTGCATTCATGGAATATTAAATAATACCTCTACTCTCACTAGATATTGATAAAAGCCTCCCAAAATACTTTTGTTGAACTACCTCTCCCAATATATCTTTATAATAAGGTAACCCTTTTTTTTAATAGATATCTACTATTTTGATTGGATTCCATGTTTTATACTCCCCTAATACTTATAAATCCCCCACCTTAGGTCCACCCAATAACTACAATACATTAACTATATTTTCACAATTTAGAAACCCCTTTTATGAATGAATGTGGTAAGAAATTGGTCAACAAGGTGAATACCCCATGGGTTCACATATCAAATGAATATGACATGGAAAGTGGCTTTACTAAAGGATAATACTAATACATGTAGGATTTAACTTACATGTATTGAAATAAAACATGATATGTGGAGTGATTGTATCCTTCGTAATCTTAATAAATTGATCAATGATAGAATTTTTTAGGTAGACCACTAAGATGGGTATTCCCATTGTCTCCCTTGTTCTTTTTCCTTGTAGTTGAAGGTATAAGTAGAGATATATTTCAAGCAAAGAATTAATGGGATTTAGATAGGTAGGGTTCCTCATATATCCCTTATGTTATTTTTTTATGACAAGTTACTTTTCTATGGTGAATCTATAAGAAATACACAAGATATCAAAGGCATCATAAATCTCTATTGTTGGGCCATTGGCATTATTATAAATGTTGGAAAATATATTTTATCCTTTATGGATATTAATTAATACAATAAAGTTCCCTTTAAACAAATGCTTCGTTTTTTGGTAGTTGATTTGTAGTCAAGAATAAAGTACTCAAACTTTTATTTAAATTCAAATGATTACTCCAAAACAGATTGGGGATGGATTATGTCCAAGGAAAATGAAGCTATTATCTTTATGGTGCAATTATTTTTCTATTGTTATATACCAATGGGTGTTTTATTCCCTGTAGCCCTAAGCCCCCTACCAACTTTCATTCCCTTGCAATTCAGAGATTTGCATTGACTCTTATCAACTCGTGTCCCTTCCCTCCTTGTCCATTTCCCCTTTATCTCATCACTTTTTCCTTCTTATCCCTCTTCTCTCTAGCCCATCTCTATTCATATATGTGTCTTCTCATTGTCCCTTGATTGCTTCCATTTCTCTCCTTAGTCGGATGGTCATCAATGACGATTCTGGCCCACGACTCCCCCTTAGCCCAGAAGATCACCCCTTTTAGTTCCCTGGTTACCAATGGACTAAATTTTTAGAAAGCCCCTCCCTCTTGATTTGTCAAAAATGTTGATGACATTCTGAAGGTTTAAATCTTAGCCCCCCGGGTCAATTTATGGGTTTATGAACCGCTCCTTAGACTACTTGTAACTAGATCAAAGTAAAATGGAAGCCTCTTATGAATGGGGTGGTCGTTTCCTCATTTTGCAGGAAAGGCTTTTACACATTCTTCTTCAAATATAAGTCAAATAGAATATAATATTTAGAAGTGGTCCGTACTTCATGGATCCACAAGGACTCAACCTTAATCATTGTAGCCCTAACTTCAATCCTGATTGTGATATTTCCATCTCAGTTCCCATTTGGTTCAAAATTCTCTTCCTCCCCTTCCATTATTGTAATGAAGCCACTTTCATGTGAATTGGTAATTCCCTCGACAAATACATTAATTTTGTCAAACCCGGGGATATGACCTCTTCTCCTGTGCTCACAATTGTGTTAAAGTTGATCTCAAAAAAAGGTCTCCTAGTTGCAATCAACCGTTTCCTCAAAAGTTGGTCACAAATTCAAGATGTTGATTATGATCATCTTTCCTTCAAATTCAAAGTCTTACACGAGTATGGGCACTTTTCTAGAAACTTCACCAAAAGGTAAGAAGATCTAAACAGGCAAGGGAACTCAGTGGCACAATGGAAACAATCCAAGAAGAAAAAGGGTCCCCCCATTCATCAGTCCCCTCCCCACCCACACAACCCCCCCCCCACACAACACAAGCCTCATCAAATGAAATAAGGTAAAAAATACAAAGGATCTACCTCCCCAAAGAAGATCACCCAAGAGAATGAAAATGGGACGAGCAGATCAACAATTCTAGAAATAAATGTGAACAAATACAAATCCCTAACCATATTTTTGGAAGAAGGTGAAATCCCTCAAGGAACCCAAGCTATAGGAAGGAAAAATGAGCATCCACGTCTCCTAGAGTTGGAATATTAACCCGTAAACAAACTAGAAACCAATGAAAATCTAGATAGAAATTCGAAAGAACACTCAAATGAAGAAGAAGCTTTCCTTTCTCCAAGAGAAGTTATAGTTTCCTCTACCTTCACAACTCAGTGGATGAAAAATAAAAAGCATAGGAATCGAAGGAACTGAATTCCACTCATAAATATTGGATAGGAAAACCAATGGGGAAGTTAATATAAAAAAACAGAGAAAGAGAGGGATCCTTGCCACGAGTGTGCCATCCCTCATCAATTGGTAGAACATGGCAACAAAGGAGGAAAGAAAGGAGTGGGAGCAACCCCAAAAAAGGGGCATCTCAAATATAAAAGTGAATGATGATCGGTGTATACTAGAACTCCATAGACCTCAGCTTGGGAAAAATAATAGCTTAAGAAAATCCTATAATCAAAAAAGAAATCCCACGATCCTTCTCCAGGAGACAAAACTGGAAGAATGTAATCTTCTTTCAAGACATGCCAAAATCTATAAAAACAACTCCATTTCCTCTATAAACTCTAGGGGAGCCTGCGTAGGCTTATGTACATTAGGGGGTCCTAGCCAATTCCATCTCCTTAACTCCCACAAGACAATGCACTAGATCACAACCTCCTTACATATCCTTGCAACTAATCAGGTATGTTTTATTGTCAATGTTTACATGTTTGTTTAGTTTAGAGAAAAACAAGAGTGTTGAAACTCTCTCATGGGCTTTAAATTTTTTGAATATGGTATCAATTATGTCTTTGGAGTAGACTTCAACACCAACCTCAACCATAGTGAGAAAACAAGAGGATCCATTATCTGGGATCCCTTCAAGGAATATATGGAATACTTCATAAGTCACCTCTATCTGGTTGATATCAAAGCTGCTATATTATGATTCAATTGGAATAGTAAAAAGCCTAGGCCTGATCACATAATTGTTAGACTAGACCATTTCTTGCCTCTAAAGACTTCCTAACCCTCAACCTTTCCCTCCATTCCTAAATCCTCCCTTCGAATAGTTCATACCATCACCCAATCCTACTCACTCTAACCTCCATCTCTAACTATGGACCCATCCCCTTTCTCTATTCCTTGCTTTAGTCCTTGTCTCCATCCTTTCAAGGGTTGTATCCTCTATGTGGTCTTCTTGGGTTGAAGGAAGCCTAATTCATATCTGGGAGTCCAAAATAAAAAGGCTCAAGAGAATCATTAAACTCTTGCTTGTGAATTCAAAGACTAGCATACAAATATCCATCCTCGATACAAAGCAAGAAATATCTGAAATTCAATTTTCTATCGAAAGTGAACTAGTTACGGAAGCCCTTCTTTCTCGAGAGAATACCACTTTCAAAAAGTACCATTCTCTCCTAAAAGAGGAGGAAGAATACTAGACGTTAGAATATCATAGCTTATGGCTTGAAGTAGGAGATAGAAACGCTAAATTCTTTCATAAGTAAGCCAAGAATATGGAGCGGAAAAACAACATCAAATAAATTTAGGTATGTGGTACCAAATTTGATAGTTTTCAATCCATAAAAGAGGAAGCTACTCTCCACTTCAGTAACTTGTACAAGCAGAACGACCCACCCTCAGCAGAGATGAAACTTATAGGCTTGAGCACATCCCACCACTGATTATTGATGACATTAACCTTCAAATAATCTCCCACCCCACAAAGAGAGAAATAAGTAGAGTGGTATTTTCCCTTCATCTTGATACATCTCCTAGTTCAGATGGTTTCTCATCCCACTTCTATCAATGCTTTTGGAATGTCATCAAAATATATTTATGTAGAATGATAGGATACTCTTTAAAGAAATTTACATAGGGGTGTGGTTGGGGGGTGGGGCGGGGGGTGGGGGTGGGGGGAGTTTTACTTATTCTTTCCTAGCTTTAATCCCCAAGGAATATAATCCCTCCTCCTTTGATCATTTTCACCCTATCTCCCTCTACAATTTATCCTAAGGGATCCTTTCTAAGCTTATAGCGAACTAATTGAGGAAAATTCTTCCCCTCATTATCTCTAAGAATCAAGGTGGCTTTTTTCCAAGAAGTAAGATTATAGACAACATTATCCTAGTTCAAGAATCCATTGATTCTAATCGGTTTAGAGGATATCAAGGAATTCTCATTAAACTAGACCTAGCCAATTCGTTTGATGGAGTAAGACACAACTCTATTTTGAATGTCATGGATAATTTGAGTTTCCATGATAAATCCATTCAATGGATCACTTTTTGCATCAACTCTCCTTGGATCGCCCCCCTAGTGAATAGTCGGGTTGCAAACTTCTTCAAAGCCTTGTGGGGTTTGCACCAAGGTTTCCCCCTCTCCCCCTTTGTATATATCATCATGGAAGAATCCTTAAGTCATTTTCTATATCATGAGCGAAATAATGGTTGTCTACCTAAAATTAGATATGCTCCTAATGTACAAAGTATCAACCAGTCCTAATTTGCTGATGACATTATCCGATATAGTGGAGCTTCCTTAATCATAGCGAAGATATTCAAGATTATTTTGGAGATATTTCTCTCAACTTATTGAGGGCTCGCCAATGTGGCTAAATTTCAAATATTTTCTTGGAACATAAATGGTTACAAACAAATGAATATTGGGGAATGTCCCAACTTCAAGCCTATAGAAAGCTACATTGAATTTAAGTATCTCTGGATACCCATTTGTCCCAAATTCCACTCTCCTCAAGCATTTCTTTACACTCTAGAGAAAATTAAACTCAAGTTGGAGTCCTACGTTGCTTAATTGCTTAACTTAGTTGGGTGTATCATGTGAAAATTCGGAAACCTAAATCCTATTGCAGCAATTGGAAATAATTCTCCTAATTGTTAAATTATTTTTTAACAATTTATTTATTATTTGTTACAACAAATAATGAATCAATCACACTGCAACCTACACAAATAAAATTGTGGAAGAAATAAATGATGGAATAAATGCTAGCACACAGACATAAATTTACACATCTATTTTTGGACCAATGTCCCCGGAAAAAACCAACTTGGAAAAACGGTGCAATAGTGAAGGTTTATTTTACGATGCAGCAGTGAAATCTAAGAACATATATGGATTCCCAACTAGAAATCCAAATAGCAAGAAAATATGAGTAAAATACTCAAGGGAATTATCCTTCTCTCGCAGGAAATCTCTGGCTGGACTTTCACTATCAAAACTCTGCCTCCTGGAGCACTGTGTCATCCTCTGCGTAGCTAGATGGATGGCTTGCTCTAGACTAGGCTTAGATGAAGTCGTCCTACCTTTAGAAACTGAGAAAATCATCTCTCCAGCCCTATGGGACTCCTTCCTAGCCTCTGGAACTGAGAACGATTTTTTCTCCTCACCAAATCAATATGCTTAACTGAAGAAATACGCAGTCCCTCCATGTTGCCTCTCTGGAATAATTCGACTCAATTGTTGTCACCTCTCTGGATCTGGAAAATATTTCCTCCATATCACTGCCCCTGCCCCTCAATCACTACTTCAATCTCACTGGATCTCTCTCAAACTATTGAAGTGCTTGCTCCAATCCCCATATGTTGGGTTGTGTTATATTCTTTACACGACTAGTCACCCTAGTTAACTGGGGGGTTAGAAGGGGCATGGAGCCCCCCATTCATTGCATTGATTTCACAGTGGGGGGGTGTTGTGGCCACCAACAACCCCCCTCCTTATGAAGTGTTATTACTAATACTAAATAAGTGGGGACCCTTAGTAAAAAATTAAAAAAAAAAAAATCAATTAGTGTTATATTTCTTTTTAGATGAAAATTACAACATCATGGACTTAGGGAAATACCTTTGGAGAATCTAAAAAACCTAAGTTTCATAATGAAGAAAGTAAATTCACTCCTTAAAGAGATCGCATCGCACAAAGAATGATAGGATACCTTCTAAATAAGCCAAAATGATAAAAAAACGCAAGAGTGCGACGAGAAACTCCATCGCATTGTATGCATTAAGAAGCACTCACATTAAAAAACCTTAAAATCGTTGATATATGATATCGCATATCGAACATTGCAAAAATCACATGAATTACACATAATGATTATAACGATTAAGCGATCCGCGATCTTGCGATATTGCGACCAAGAAACCTTGCGATAGAACAGCACAATGCAATTGTGGTAATGCGATACAGCGATCTGCGATATCGCAAAGCAAAATCGCAAAACCTCTCCATCGCAATTGGTTCTGGCTCATTATTCGAGAAAACATTTTTAGGCCAAGAACTGGTCATGCGCTTTAATGCGAATTAATGAGTTGTTGCCAATTGGTAATGAAGTATGGTGTTGTGTTTTTCGAAGAACTAATTCACGTAAGGTGGCGTGTTTTGCATATCTTCGGCATTTAAAGTTTTCTTTTCATTATTTTTATCATTACTTCCACCTCAATTGTAAACTGCAGGAACAAAAGACGAAGCATTATACAAGGCAGTATGCAGGAAACTATGAGGAGGAAAGACAGTACTCCAATGTCCATTTCAGAAGGCACACCTAATCCACTTAAGGGAGAGAAAGAGCCATAGAACTCTTCTGAGGCATCCATCACAGATTTCTCATATCCAGCCACGGTTGAATGGGTACTGAACGATGCTGATACCAGAAACAAACAGTTTAATGCTCAGGGTCAAGAGCTCACAGAATCACTATCTTTACAAATTTTCAGCTTTATACCTGATAAGAGAAAAAGGCGCAAGAGGCGAAAAACGCATCAGGGAAGCCCGGATCAAGAAACAAAGGCAGGTTCCGATGTGCGATTAGTGCTTAGCGCTAATCGCGCATCACTAAGAAAACTTGCTCAAAAAGGAAGGCTTCTAATTACTCAGTCACCTGCAAGCCCCGAAAATTGCAAGGAAGCAACGATAGAAACAAACTGGAAATAGAAAGCTAAAGAAGAAGCAATCCGAGGGTTAACCAAGTTAAAATGGGATTATTACCAGGCATACATGGTAAAGCCACATAGTCATTGGATGAATCTCAAGTATATCATCAATTTTGCTGAGAAGATAGTGCCAGGTCTTACCGATTATGTTTGTTTAACTCAACCAAAGACGGAAGATAGTCAGCCGACTCTACTCAGGCAAATATTGAATGCTTGCGACATTAAGGAGCAAATTTAGAAATAGTTAGATATTAGATTTAATTTTAGAAATAGTTTTACTTAGAAAAAGGACGGTCATTTAAATCGAATCCTGAATTTCTATAAATAAGTTATTTATTTAGTAGTATTTAAACCCTTCTCATGCATTTAGAGAAGGGTCCAAAAATTTATCAAAAACTTGTCCTCAGAGCATGCACTTTTGCACCCTCAGAGGAGGTTTTTATGAATGAATGGAACGGGGTTTATTTTATATTTGCATTTGATGTCTGCTACTGATGTTGCACTTCTGTACTCTTAGTGGATATTAAATCAAGGAGAGATAAATCATTTGTTGCTTGAAGCTCATGAGTAGGACTAGTTATAAATGGTACTTTTATCTCTTAATCATTTCTGCTTATGCGTTAAAGTGATATTCAGTTTTCAGTTGTTTATATATTGCAGCGTGGATGCCTGAGTTATCATTTGGCACTTTTGTACGGTGATAGCTATTTATTTATGCTTAGTGTATGAATAGCTCATTTATGCGATAAGTTTTTCACAACTGTTTAGTCTAACTTCTTATACGAAGTAGTTCATCTTTATTGAATTCTTTTCTTATAATCGCTGAATGATCTTTATTACCAGTTATTGTTTGAAATCTTTTTAGATCGCATAGAAGAAAGATCACACCACGGGTTAGCATAAATTTTGATGATTTTCTGTTTATTAGAATACAACAGCATAGCATTAGATTAGAATTAGAACAGAAATACCCATCTTTCTCACACACACACACAGAATTGGGAAACCGGTCCCATATCCCCAGTCGAACCCGCTATACCAAACAGATAAGGAGCTACCAACCAAGGTCCGAACCAGGCGGGTATCCCCCTTGTCGTAGACCCGATTTTCAGGGCCTTCAACATATTTGGTGCTAGAAGGAGGGCCTGAACTATGAATGGCAAGTAAATCCAAATCAAAATACCATTCTGAGAGTAAATCGCCCTCACCATCTCCCCCGACTTCTCCATTACACTTAAATCCAGAATTAGAAGTCGCCGGAGCATCAACCACTACTACAAACCCTGACATTTCGGAACAATCTATTATAGAACCTCCTGAAGTCGAATCTTTGATTCACAAACTTCAGCGATTTACCATTTCCCCTCAAAGATCTGATAAATCTCAGGGCAGCGTGACTTCGCAGTATAATCCTGCTCATCCCCTAACCAGATTAAAGAGTGAAAATTTTGGTGTTCGGCCAACTGAATTACCTCTTCCCAAAAGGAAAAGAGCAAGGAAATCACCTAAAGGGTCCGACAGTGAGACTCTTTCATCAACATCATCCATCTCAACCTCTTCACCATGAAGTCAACCATCCACTCCTCCACTCCAGACCATTACCAATCCACCTAGTGGAATCCCTATAACTCCTCCTCAATCATCTGTGATCATAATATCCTCATCTTCCCAACCACAGGGATCATCTTCTACACTTCCCCCTGCTAGCAGTTCAACAATGGCCCAGTCTCCATGGAACAACCCTGGGGCAGTCTTAATGCCCACACCCTTGAGTCAAATACTAGCCCATCCTGAGAAATGGATGCCTAAGTTCAATCCCGAGGCAGGCATGCTAGCAGAAGAGAACATAAACAACTTTATGCTATCCATTAATCTCAACGGGGTTACTAATGAAGATGTTGTTGTTTGACTGTTTCCTTATACTCTGCAAGGAACAACAAGATCGTGGTATTTCTCATTACCCTCAGGATCTATTACTAGTTTGGACATCTTCCAAGACCAATTCCTAACCATGTTTGGTGACGACAGGTCTACGGCAACGTTAATCAACGACCTATCCAACCTTAGGGCCGAATCTAGAGAGCCGATCAAAGACTTCAATCTAAATTTCAATAAAATTCTAAACAAAATTCCTACTACTTCCCAGCCCAGTGAGGAAGTGCGATCTGAATGGTATATCACTGATTTACCATCAAACATAGCAATCTTCATGGATAGGGCGAACAAAATAACCTTAGCCGAAAACATGAAAGAAGCCATAATAGTAGAAAAACGTATAATAGCTCTAGAGAAGAAGTCCGCAATAGAGGAATGGAAATCTAAAAAGGTCACCTTCAAAGAAGAGTCCAAGAAGAAACAAGCAAAAGATCCATTCGACTCGGAGGGATTGCAAAAAGTTTTGAAGACCATGTCTAATGAAATGGTCGACATAAAAAAGCAAGTAGCAGAAACTTCTTCAAAAAGGCCCTACAAAGCTTTTAAAAGAAGCCCGTCCATGGATTCAAGGCCACCCAATGCTATTACAAGTGCTGAATCCGAGGAAGAGGAAGAGGAAATTGCCACTAAAGGGAAAATCGATGATGAAGAAGTTGTAGAATTATAAGGAATGTGGGATTTCATCCTCCCACAAGAAGAAGATCAAGAAGTATTCCCAGTTAACACACGAAGTAGAAATCAGCTTGATCCTCCCCAAATTACCCCAAAGCCAAAGAGCGCAAGCTCTGCAATAAAGGATAAAGTCGCAACTAAGAAAAAGACATCTAAAGTGACTCAAACTAGCCCAGTCCAAACAGATTCACCAACTCCATCTAAAACACTAATTTTCTCGGATGAAATGGAGTACAATATTAAAGAAGACATGAAAAAGACTAGGGCCAACATCACTCTGTACGAATTGAGCAAGCTAAAGCATCAACAAAAGATAATGATGAAAGAATTACATGCTGTGCCAGTTGCACCTTTGCCTGCCGTTGTAATTTCTCAAGCTTCCCAGAACATGGGAAGACCTCCAATTAATACGACTAACAAGATTGATCCAAACAACATCGCTTTAATTGGAGGAAGATCGAGATCTCATACTCCCATTTTTCTCCTTACTTATGAAATTTTTAACAAAAATGTACATAATTGTTTAGTGGATTCAGGTGCATCATCGAATATTTTACCAAAGTCCATATGCACCAAATTAAACGTTCAACCACAGAAATCTATTGTTCGCATTGTTCAGCTAGATCGATCTCAAGTCGAAGTCATTGGCGAACTAAATCAAGTAACCATAAGGCTGTGATCCAACCCAAAGGTATGTCAAGTTATTGACATTTTAGTCGCTGATATCCCTGAATTTTATGGCTTAATTCTTAGCGGGGATTGGTCAGAAAAACTGCATGGATACTTCGCAACCGACTGGTCGCACATGTGGCTGCCTTACAATGGTAAGCCAAATCAAATAAAAGTTGAACGCAAATTACATCAGAAGTACATAGTAATGGAATTAGAGGGGGAAAATGAACCAGTAGCATATAATAGTAGCATAATTGGAAATTACTCAGTGGATTCTTTTCTCGGCAATTTTAATGCTCATACGTCACCTTATTTAGAACATTCTGTTTTATCCCAAGTCAAAAATTTTCTGAAACAGATAGTTCAAAATGTATTAATTTTTTAGATAGACTTGTAAATAAATCTTTGTTTTGGAAATTATTTTTTGATGGCTCTAAATCTAACGAAGGAGTAGCAGCAGGATGCGTGCTAATTAGTCCAGAAGGAGATAAAATCATGTTAACATGCAGGCTCAAATTTGATTGTAGCAACAATACAGCAGAATATGAGGCTTTAGTACAAGGGTTGTACAAAGCAATCGGGTTAAACATAAAGTACCTCCAAGTCTTCAGAGACTCTGAAATTGTAGTCAGACAGGTACAGAATACTATACATTGCTTATCAGGTCATTTAAAACACTATCAATCTTTAGTTCAAGATTTGAATGAGCATTTTATAGCATTCAATATTTCATCAATTCCCAGACTCCAGAATGCAAGCGCTGACCTTTTAGCTAATGTATCTTCTAAGCTCATTCCTTCTGAATATTTTAGTCCAGATAGATTCTCAATAGAATTAATCTTTAGACCATATATTCCTGACAACATCACAAATTGGACATTATTCAACGACGATCCTGATATCGTAAATTTCCTTACTTCTGAAGGATCCTACTCCAACCAAATAATTGACGAAGACCAACATGATCGACAATTACAACAAAACAGCACTAACAATGCTATACCTAAATCAGTGGTCAAGTTAGAAGATCTATATGATTTGAAAAGATCGGTTTAAAAGGTCTACCAATTCAAAGCTCCAAAGTTCAACTTTGAATTACGAATTAGTAAACTTAGGAACAGATGCCAAACCCAAAAACATAAATCTAGGCCTCGGCCTAGCCCCTGAAGAAAAACTAGCATATATTCGTCTTTTGAGACAATACAAAAACGTTTTTGCTTGGAACTATGATGAACTCAAAACATACGACACTTCTATCATCAAACATACTATTCCAATGACCGATAATGAAAAACCTGTCCAACAAAAATTGAGAAAGATCCATCCCAACTTAGAAAATCAGATAAAAACTTAACTCAATAAGCTGTTGAAAGCCAAGATAATCTTTCCCGTTAGACATTCTAAATGGGTCTCCAATATGGTACCTGTTAGAAAGAAAAATGGAGATATTAGAATTTGTATTGACTTTCGAAATCTTAACAAGGCCTGTCAAAAAGATAATTTTCTTTTACCACCTATGGAGTAGATATTGCAGGCAGTGGCAGGCTCAGAATTAATTTCTTTCTTGGATGGATTTTCAGGATACAATAAAGTGTTGGTACATCCTGATGATCAATTGAAAACCACATTCAGAACTAAATGGGGCAAATATGCATATCGAAAGATGCCATTTGGTTTGATTAATGTTGGTGCCACATTTCAAAGAGCCATGGACATTGCATTTAAAGGTTTAGTCAATAAATCTGTAGTAATTTATTTGGATTATATAACCGTGTATTCCAAGAAATGAAGCGACCATCTCAAAGACTTGAAACAAATCTTCCAATGATGTTTAAGGTATGGAATTTCACTTAATCCAAAAAAATCTTTTTTCGCATTAAGTGAAGGGAAACTTCTGGGATTCATAGTGTCAAAATCTGGAATTCACATCGATTCTGACAGAATCAAAAAAATTTCTGAAATATCCCTACCTCATAACAAAAAAGCCATGCAATCTTTCCTTGGTCAAATTAATTTTGTAAAAATATTTGTTCCATATTTTTCACGAATCGTATCCCCTTTACAAACGATGATAAAAAAGAACTCTAATTTTAAATGGGGCCAAGATGAACATGAAGTGTTCAACCTGATCAAACAAGCTATTATTAATGCTCCATCTTTAGCAACTCCGAATTTTTCAGAGCCTTTTATTTTATACACATTTGCCTCAGATAGGTCATATGTTGCGATACTCACTCAAATGAATCAAGAAAAGGCGGAAGCACCAATTTCTTTTTTCAGTTCAAATTTGCAGGGCGCTGAATTAAATTACTCAGATGTGAAAAACAGGCTTATGCTATTTTCAAAACAATCAAATACTTCAGACCTTTTCTACTCAAAACGCATACTAAAATTATAGTACCGTTTCCAGCGGTAAGGAATCTTCTAGTACAAAAGGATGTGGGTGAAGAGAGAGCCAATTGGGTAACTATCTTACAAGAATATGACATAGAAATTAAGCCAGCAAACATTGTAAGAGGTCAAGGTTTTTGCAAAATGCTGGCTGGAGTGTCACAAATTTATGAAATTCCATCTGTATAGGTACAAATGTGCGAGGTAATCCTAAACGATGAAGAGTCATTATACGCTGATATCACTTATTATCTTAAGAACGGATATGCTCCTTCACACCTTGATCATACTAAGAAAAGAGCTCTAAGGTTGAAAGCCAAACAATATCAGCTCATAAATGATATTCTGTTTAGAATGAATTACAATTTTGTTCTCCTTAGATGTCCTAAGAAATCTGAAGCTGAAAATGTTTTGCAAGAACTCCATGATGGGCCAGCAGGCAGACACTATGCTGGAGATGCTACTGCACATAAAATCTTGCGCGCAGGGTATTACTGGCCCATGTTATTCAAAGACTCGCACAGTTACGTGAGGAAATGTCAAGTCTGCCAAACTACTACTGGGAGACAAAAGAAGCCATCCTTACCACTGGAACCAGTTAACATCGAGCAACTCTTCAGTCAGTGGGGATTGGACATAATAGGTGAGATCGTTCCTCACTCTTCCAAGAAGCATAGATATATCCTTACAGCAACAGATTAAGTGGGTAGAATCGGTTCCATTCAAGACGGCTAATGCTGAAAATATCATTGAGTTCATAGATCAATTTATAATCACCAGGTTTGGATTACCTTCCACTTTAATGTTCGATAATGCATCATACTTTTATGGAAATGTAATGACTCAATTTGCACTTAAAAGAGGATTCAAACTCAAATATTCAGCCAATTATTATCCAAAGGGTAATGGATTAGCCGAGTCTACAAATAAAAACCTAATCAGGATTATCAAAAGAACAATAGACCAAAATCATAAAAATTGGCATAAATCCTTAATATACGCTTTATGGGTAGACCGAATAACGAGAAAAGCTTCCATCGGCACTTATCCCTTTAATTTAGCTTATGGGAAAGAAGTGGTTCTTCCGACTCACTTAGCAATTCCCTCTTTGTCTCTAGTTCAATACATTTATGAAGTACCAACTTCCTAATTACACTTAAGACAAATGGAAATAATCAAATTAGAAGAACAACGAGAAGAAGCTAAGAAAACACATGCTCATCATCAAGCACTAGTAAAATCCTCTTTTGATTCAAACATAATGACCAGAAAAGATTTTCAGATGGGAGACTTAGTTTTAAAATGGGA
>APFE030825982.1:0-10538 GCA_000404065.3 Pinus taeda | reverse complement strand
AGGAGCTTAGGCCAAGAGCAGGCAAAAGCAACAGTGATTTTTTGTGACAATAGCTCAGCTATTGCATTATCAAAGAATTCAGTGTTTCATAAGAGAACGAAACACATTGACACAAGGTTTCATTACATTAGGGAATTAGTGAGCAATGGAGAAATTGCCTTAGAACATTGCAGGACTCAAGAACAGGTTGCAGACATTTTGACAAAGCCACTGGACCAGAAAAGCTTTGAGCTTTTAAGAAAATGTTTGGGTATGACTGAATGCCCAGCAGCTGAAATTAAAGGGGAGTGTTGAAACCATAATTCCATCTTCCGTGCGGGAACAATAAATGGCAACGCAAAACCACCTCAGAAAACCACAGCACATTTTGCACCGCTTTTGGCAAAAAGTGGTTTATGTCAGAGGGCCTCCTAACACCCCGATCAGCTGCCACACGTCTAGTGTACGAACTCAAAACCACCCACTCCCCGGAAGCTAAAGTTCGTTTGTTTTGTGTGAGGTTGGTGAGCGAATTGCGTCCGATCAGGTCAATGGACAAGGATTTCATTCAACCTGCGAGAACGTTAATTTTACTTTTACGACACGTTTTATTTAATGCATCTAATGAAATGTCATAGTTTTAGGTAATACATTTAAAGTTTTTCATACGACGTAATTTTTTTGGTTAACCCATAGTATGTACGCCATATAGTTTCGGGGTATGTGTGTTGACTTTAGTTTAGTGTTGCACACGGGTGGAGAAGCAATTTTGGGTTCGCCGCAGCGAATAGAAAACCAGGGGAAGAAGAAAAAGACTCCCGACAGTGAATGAAATGGATTCCTTCTTACAGGTGCATGTAATGGTTTAAATGAGAAGGCAATGTAATTTTTTTTACTTAGAATATATGGTAATGAAAAATTTCACACACTCGTGAATGTGAATTTTTTTTTATTTTACAGCAGTAAACTTATGTAAGAATTTCTATTCTTACACCAGTAAATGAAAAAGCTATTTTACAGCAGTAAATGTGAAAAGAAGATTTTACACAGTGGTGTAAAAATCATTTGTAATAGCAGGCAGAGTATTTTGTTTTTTTTGTGAAACCTTTTGGTGAATCCCTCACAGTAAGAGGAAGAAATATGTATAAGTGTTTTTATTAATGAATATAAAGGTTTTATTGTTGTGAAAAACCTCTGTCCTCAAAATTTTATTTGCTTCCCTGTGCAAAAGATCATGAGGAGAAAAACAGAGCATTGCTCTGTATTCAGTTTGTTTGTTTGTTTTTGGGATTTTACCAGAAAAAACCCCAACAAATTATACCCTCTGGACTGTAATTTGCTCTCGTCTCTATCTGATTCTTGATCAGAATGATTCTGAACGGAACCGGCTACATTAGCCGCAGGGACGAATGAATTTGAATAAGTGTTTTGAACAAAGCAATGTGCAGGGTGTTAGCGGTTTCACCGACCCTAATGATCACGAAAGAGAAATATTTCTTCGATAACGCACAAAAGGTAGATTGGATTCATGAACTTGATTTACAGAAATGAAGCCCACCGTCTCTCGGCTTGTCGCTGTCGGAATCCGAGGAATGGACGGGATGAAATACAAACAAATTTGTGTTCGATGGTTGTAGATCCCATAAGAAACATAATCGATTATCAATATTTCTTAAGAAACGTAATGGGTTAATTTTTATAACTTGCACATTGTACATATATGGTTGAAGTTAAATTACAGTCGTCTCTTATTACCAAATTGGGTTTAATTTTTATAAATCAATATATAGATATATATAAGATTTGAATTAAAATCAGTGCGAAAGACAAATCTAATTTAAACCAGCTAACTAATATACATAAATTTATGGAATATATATATATATATATGAGATTTAAATTCAGAGTATGGGTAAAGGCTCACAAAAACTGAAGATAAATTGCTGGAGCAAAGGATTGCTCTTCTCAATTTTACTAATCAGTTGATTTTTATTTTCAATATTACCAATAAGTTTAATAAGATTATATTAGAAACATTAGTAATAAATGACTAGAGTGAAACTTGACTAACTGAAGCTTAACTTGATTGATGGTTTTGACACCTAGCAAGTGGTTGGAATTACGTTCTCCAACACTCCCTTAATTACAACCATATAAAATTTAATTAAGATGCCTACTGGTCTATGTCTCAGCTAGGCTTACAATTTAAAAAAAATGACTTCACCTAGATTTATCTTTTCTTCTTCTCTTCTTCCATATCCTATAGCCTCTAAATTGTTCAAATTTTTCTTCTGGTTGTATCTTTCATTGGTTGGTACAGGTTTTTTATTTTTCCAGGTTGTCTAAGCATGTCTTGGACTTCTTCAAAAAACAACTTGGTATATGGGTTGTTGCCACATATTATTTCTGTAGTGTTTTGTTCATCATCAGTTTTCTGCAACATAAGCCCATGATACAATTTCAGCTTTTCAGGCCTCCAATATCTGAAAATTTCATTGTTGTTTTCATCCTCCAAGTTGTCTTCAATGTTCATTTCCGCAACTTCTATGCAGACTTTATCAAGGCATGGTGTTGCAAGCTATGCGTCAAGGAAATTTAACTCATCTTCATAATTATGTCGTTTACTTGCACACTGGAAATCAATGGTAAGTTTAAAAACATATGTAGAACCATATTGGTTTTGTTTGTTTTGCTCTACAATGAGAGCTTTGTTTTGTTGTGTTTCCTTCTTCTGCTTCTACCTTTCCTTTTCCTTTGTGGGCTTCCTTCTTTGCCTCTACTTTCTCTATCTTTGTTTCTTGCTCTATCTTTTTCACTTTTGTACTAGCCTATACTGTTGTAAACAGACAACCTTCCACTTGATTTTCAGACACAATTGGGCTTCTCTTACTGAATATCATCATGTCAATGTGATATTTTTGTTGCATCATTTGCAACCATTCATCATTAGTCAGTAAGTTTTTTAGACACAATTGAGCTTCTCTCACTGAATATCATCATGTCAATGTGATATTTTTGTTGCATCATTTGCAACCATTCATCATTAGTCAATAAGTATTCATCAATATTTACATCAGCAATATTAATTGTTGATTCACCATAGCATTGATTGTTTTAATAGCAGATTCATTATCATCAACAAGCTCTATCACTAGATTCACCAAAATTTCATCAACAAGTTTTGTTGTTGGATTCACCAAATTTTTGTGAGCAAGCTCTATTGTTGGATTCATCAAATTTTCATCAGCAATCTATGTTGTTGGATTCTTTAAATTTTCATCAGTAATCTCTGTTGTTGGATTCATCAAATTTTCATCCACTTACAACTCTGCATAGTGGGAATCACGAGCATTTGCGCGCTCCTTCTTTGCTTCTTCTGCAAATTTATCACAATCATCGTCCACTTGCATCTTAGCACAATGGTATTCAACACAATTTTTATCCTCAACTTCAATACTCCCCCTTACATGGAAACTCCTTTTAAGGGTGTCGCTAGCTTCCTTGGTTGTATTTGTTTCATTTATTCTAGTTGTTGCTTCTCATTAAGCTCTATTGTTGGATTCATCAAATTTTCATAAGCAATCTTTGTTGTTGTATTCATCAAATTTTCATCCACTTGCAACTTTGCATAGTGGGAATCATGCGCATTTACGTGCTCCTTCTCTGCTTCTTCTACAAATTTATCACAATCATTGTCCACTTGCATCTTAGCACAATGGTATTCAACACAATTTTTATCTTCAACTTCAATACTCCCCATCTTAGCACAATGGTATTCAACACAATTTTTATCTTCAATTTCAATACTTCCCTTTACACGAAAACTCCTCTTAAGGGTGTCGCTAGCTTCCTTAGTTGTCTTTGTTTCATTTATTCCAGTTGTCGCTTCTCATTATAAAAAACAAAATGCAAACATCTCTTGTTGTTGCTTCAACTTTCTTAATCTCTTGGATATTCCCATTTGTTGAGTGTTAACTCCTTACGACTCAACAAACAAAAGAAATTGTAGACATCACATCTAACTGCAATAAGAACGCTTCTACTTTTTTTGCTTCCACAAACAAACTAGTTTACAAATTTTCACAAAAACAACACTTCTACAAAAACTTTTATAAAAAAATCATAATACCCTTAACCCATTAAAAATTCTTTTTTTTTTTTTTTTTAAATAAACCACACGTTTCAACAAACAGCCTTTTTTTAAATAAGACCACTCATTTAAAAAAATTTAAAAACCTTTTTTGAGAGCGTCTTTAAGAAAATATCACTTGAATACCACTTAATAAAAGGTCACTTGAATGAACCTTCGAATATTGCAATTCGAAATATAGGAGAGATACATGAGTTGAAAACTTCTCGTTCTTCGAAGGCTTTTTGTTTTTCGTTGTCCTTGTCGTTTAGTGAAAGAGAGTAGTTTGAGGACCTTTCATACCTTAAAACAAATTGCTCCCTTGGTTTTTTTTTTTCTTTTTTAACTTCAGGCGTTTTCACAGTTCTCAACAGGTTTTCTCAATTTTAAAAATTTGACAATTCCATAAGTTTGCAAATTTTTGAACACTGTCTTTTTTTTGGGGTGCGAAATTGACGTATTAGGATTTTTTTATACCATAACAAAAAATAAAATAAATCAATGGAGTAGAAGATTTTTCTTTTCAATATAACAAGAGTTAAATAAGATTACATTGGTAATTTCAGTAATAAATTATTAAATTATTGAAGGGAAACTCAACTAAACTGGACTAATTAAAACTCGAATACTTGGAGGAACAATCTTGAAATCTAACAAGTGATTGGAATTAGATTCTCCAATAATATCTTAATCTAATTTAAAACAACCAACTAATATACTTAAATTTATAAATAATAAATTATTTATATATACTTATATAGAATTATGAAAAATTATTAAATAATGCCCCAGAAGTACACTGGAATCATAGACATGATTTACTAAATGGTATATCATAGTCCCTAAAGGAAAGTTTGGGTTCGTAGGCCCATTAAGAAACATAATTAATTGATAGTATTTGGAATTAGATTCTCCAATAATATCTAAATCTAATTTATAACCCAACTGAATCCATAATTTCCACGATACGATAATAGGCTTTCAAACTTCATTCTCTATAGTCCCAAAACTGTGATAACTTGGAATGCTTAAACTCACTCTTCTAAAACTGGAATGTACTCTTCTATTAAACAAACCAACACGAGAGGAATTCAATTGAACGGGGACACAACTTTAGCAGAGGATATTTTGGTGCTCGGATCTGGAGCCATCTACCCACAAGTACATCCCACACCCATCTGGTAAATTCTCAAGACATGATCCCAAGTAAAAATCCCCATTCCGATAAATTCTCTCCACCAATTACACAAAAAGCATGCTCTTCATCATCATTAACATGAATCACAGGACCTGACATACAGAAGAATCCACTCGGTGGGTTTTTCCTTGCCACTAGTGATTTCCTAATAGACTCTTCTCGATACATTTTTTCAATCCGTTACACACATTTTTTCCAATGAAGGTGAATGTTTGTGAGATCAAGAATAAAAGAATATTCACCGCTCAATGGTTGCAGTTTGTAACATACGCTTAGATTGAAACATTGATATTAATATTGACATGGAAGGGCCATCAGCTCAATATAAATCATGTGAGAATAGTCAGTCTGTCAAACAAGGGTTATTGTATGATCAAATCAACTCAACAAGGTTGAGGATCTAGGCTCCTCCGCCGAAACCAATTAGGTAGAGACAAACTGGAGAAACCTATATTGGCCGAAATATTAAACCATAATATTATAAACCCCAATAT
The DNA here is from genome assembly GCA_000404065.3 of Pinus taeda. Taxonomy (NCBI): domain Eukaryota; kingdom Viridiplantae; phylum Streptophyta; class Pinopsida; order Pinales; family Pinaceae; genus Pinus; species Pinus taeda. The sequence goes on along the minus strand of APFE030825982.1, from coordinate 4,738 downwards.
TATAAATCTAAATGTTAAATATGTTGAATGAGGTTGACTATTATTAAAAATAACACACAGTGTTGACCAAGTTTCATCATAGTCAATTGGCATTGTTTCACTAATTATTTAAACATTGAAAGTGACATTGTTTGATTAATGTGGTTGAATATTAAACCCAATATTATAAACCCTAATATTAAACTCTAATATTAAAAACCTAATATATTAAACCCTAATATATAAAAACAATATTATAAACCCCAGTGTTATAAGCTCTAATATTCAACCCAATATTAAAAAAATGAATATTATCAACCCCAATACTATAAACCCAAATGTTAAATATGGTGAATGAGGTTGATTTTTGTTAAATATGGTAAACATAGGATTGACCAAGTTTCATCGTGGTCAAATATATAAACATTGTATAGAGAAGGCAACTTGTTTGACTAATGTTGTTGACTATGTTTGATTATTAATATTAATCAATAATATTAATAGTTGATTGTGTTGACTATCAATTATAATTGAACATAGTCAACCACATTAATAAATGTGGTTAACTAATTTTGTCAAGTTGCAATGTGACATTGAATAAATTGCAATGTAATATAACATTGCGACAAAGTTTGATCATGTTAAAAAATTTAAGCAATGACTAGAAAGGTTGACTTTGTTTGACTAATGTGGTTGCTATGTTTGATTATTAATATTAATTAATAATAATAGTTGAAAATTATGTTATTGAAGTTGAAGAGTGTTGGCTATCAAACATAATAAAAAAAACATAGTCAAACATAGTCAACAACATTGGTAAATGTGGTTGACTAATTTTGTAATGTCACAATGAGACATTGGATAAATTGCAATGTAATATAATATTGTGACAATGATTGTCGCATTGCAATAATGTTTGTCATAATGTGATGTTGGATAGATTTTTATACCATTATAATGTCACAACATGTTTAATTATGAATATTAATCAATAATATTAGTATGAGATTATGTTTGACTGAAGTTGAAGATTGTCAACAACTCTTTAAAGATTGACCATAGAGGTTGATTTTATTTTATTATGTTTGACTTTATTTTGATTATGTTTGTCAAACATAATTGAACATAGTGAACCACATTGGTAAATATGGTTGACTAATTTTGTAAAGTTGCAATGCGACATTGGATAAATAAAAATGTAATGTAAAATTACAACAAAGTTTGATTATGGTGAATAATTTAAAAAATGACTATAAAAATTGACTTTGTTTAACTTCCTTGAATGATGCAGTTGAATATATTTCATTATTGATATTAGTCAATAATAATAATAAGTAATTATGTTTGACTAAAGTTGAAAAGTGTTGCCTCTCGAACATAGTCAACCACATTAGTAAATGCTGTTGACTAATTTTGTAATGTAGCAATACGACATTGGATAAATTGTAATGTAATGTAAGATTGTGATAATTATTGTCACATCAGGACATTGTTTGTCACAATGTGATGTTGGCTAGACTATTGTAACATTCCAACATCAAAACACAGTGGATGATGAATATTAATCAATAATATTAGTAGGAGATAATCTTTGATTGAAGTTGAAAATTTTCATCAACTATTTAAGCATTCACTATAAAGGTTAGCTTTCTTTGACTATGTTTGACTATTGTGGTTGACAATGTTTTACTATTAATATTTATCAATAATAATAATAATAAGTGATTATGTTTCACGAAAATTGAAGATTATTGATTGTCAAACGTAGCCAAGCATAGTCAACCACATTAGTAAATATGCTTGACTAATTTTGTAATAACATATTATGACTAGATAAACTACAATGTAATGTAACATTATGACATTGTTTGTCACATTGTGACATTGGACAGATTTCATTACCATTACGATCTCTGAATATTAATATTATTATTACTAAGCTTTATTAATATTAATATTGATATTATTAAATAATTTAAAATCTCGATAGTCACTAACCATGATTGAATATAGTCTTCCATATTTCCCTATTTAAACATCAATGAATGTGTTTTAACAATGAATGACTATGTTTTCCAATTGTTCGACTATGGATGACCGCGATTGACTATAGTTGTCCATGTTCACCAAGTTTGAATATTGCTAAATTTATTTTGACAATGGTTAATAATTGTATGACCATGTTTGACAATGTTTTGACCATGGTTGATCATGATTGACTATGGTTAACCTACATTTCCCATTATTGAACATAATTGCCTGTCATTTCACATAGTTGGCCATGATTGACCGTACTTATGGTTTCCTGGTTTGACAGTAGTTTACCATGTTCAATGTAGAGGCCTTGGTTGACCATGTTTGACCATTCTAAACATGGTTGATTGTAGTTGGCCATTAGGAATGAGTAGAGAAAGGGGTTTTCTAGGTTGAGAGGAATATCAATGCTTGACTAACGTTGACTATGATATACCAATATTCACCATGGTTGACTATGGTTAATTAAGGTTAATATATTATAAAACCTATATATAATTTCTAATATAAAACGTAATATTATAAACTCAATATTTCAAACCTCAATATTAAACCCTATATAATAAGCCCACTATTAAACCCATTATTATAAAAGCTAATATTAAACCCAACATTATAAACCCTAATATTGCAAATCCTCTATTTTAAACGTTATATTAAACTCTAAGATTAATTTATCAAACTGCAAGATTAATATTATATCCCCTAAATATTGTAAACCCTAAGATTAATGTATCAATCCATAAGATTTGTATAAACTTAAGGATTAAGATCATAAAACCTATGATTACTATATTAATATCCTAAGATTGTAAAATTTAATATTAATATTATAAACCTTAAAATTAATATATTACACCCTAAGAATATGATCATAAACTCTAAGACTAATATATTAATATGTTATGATTATAAACCATAATATTGATATATTAAACCCTAAGGTTAATATATTAAACCATAAGATTAAGATTATAAACCCTACGATTAACATTATATAATTTAAAGTTAATAAATCCTAAAATTAAGATCACTAATAACCTTAAGATTAAGATTATAAACTTTAAAATTAATATATTAAACCCTAAAATTAATATATTAAATACTATGATTATAAACTTAAGATTAATAATATTAAAATAATCTAATAAACTTTAAAAATTAAATTTAATTAATTTTTTTAAAATTATTATCAAATCATTACATCACTATATTAAACCTCAATATTAATACATTAAACCCTAAAACTAATATTATAAACCTAAATATATATTGTTTTACTAAAAATATACCATGTGCTTATGATTGCTTTACTAAAATTATACCCTATGATTTAGGATTAAGTGCTTGATTTCTATGAAGATAAAAATATTGTTTTGCTAAAATTATACCATGTGATTTAGGATTGAGTTCTTGATTTATGTGAAATTAAAAATATTAAGTTAATAGTTTTAACACCCAGATTGTTCCCTATGACTCCCAAGGGAATACGGCCAGGGTAGCCACTAACCAACCTTTGGATTATAGATCCTAGCCTATCTATAATCATAGAGGGCTCTCTCTTTAAGTTTCAGCTATGCATTGTGAAGATTTTAGGCTAGTTAAAAGTTTTAGTTTCCTGTTTGAGACTTTGGTTGGTGAAATTTTGTTGTAAGAAGGGCATGAAGTGTGCAGAAGATGCTAATCCATTAGGCATATGGAGTCAGAAATGTGAGATAGTCCTGGTGCCTGTGATGGAGAAAGTTTTACTGCAAGACTAGATGGCTATTCTTAATATAATTTTCCGATTAGTGAGTGAAACTATGGGGATATGGAGTTACAGACAGTGTGATAACAATTTGAACAACAATTTCTATTCAGTAGCATACATGAATTACTAAATAGTAACTGTGAAATATTCAGGGCTTATTGGGGCAGTTAAGAATTCTGATTAAACAGCTGAAGTCATAGAAAACGTTTATAGTGAAGATAGATTGAGATCAGGGTGTCTCCATGGACAAATCCTGAGCTATTCTTTTTCTTTCTTCCTAGATTTAGAACAACATATGAGAGTTCTGAGTTTAAACAAATAACAGAAACATTAACAGAGATAGAGAAACACTTATTATATTAAGCCATAACACTAGAATCCTGTAGCATTCAATGGTTCCAACACATAATGCATCAGTAAGACCCAATTCTTGTAAACTCCAAGCTTTATTTATATCATCTTTCAGAAGTTACAGCCAAGTTCTCATTTCTTCATCAGAGAACAACAAGAACCAACCACTTGAAAGTTTGTGCGAGGGGGAATATATACAATAGGTTTTACAAAATATCTGAATGTTGAGTCATTTGATAGATTAACTATGCTCACCAACTTTACAAAATAGCAGATAAGAAAGTTATTGCTACTCTAAATGTAAGATAAATGGTCTTTAATGCTGTCAGGACTCTTCTTGACCTTTGGAGGAGACTGAGTCGGTTGAGCATTCTGCTTTAATGCTGAATGATGTGTCTTTATACTCTGTCATGATGTAGCTTTCTCGGCTCTGTTATCTGTAGCTGTCATTGTTGCTTTTGGTGGCCGAATCTTCCTGCCGAGTTGGCTCATTCCACTTTTTCCAGTCATAGTGTATGCATCATACTTTCTGAATATGATGACTTATATATTTCGATGACAAAACTTTGATGAAACCTCCTGCTTATAATAATAACTGTATCATTGAGGTCCACCATTCCTGTG
>APFE030825976.1:128032-175717 GCA_000404065.3 Pinus taeda | reverse complement strand
CCTTATAGAGAGAGCCCTCTCTGACTGCAGCTAGGCTAGAAGCTGTAGCCCAAAGATTGGTTAGTGGTTACCCCGGCCGTATTCTCTTAGGAGTCAAGAGAACAACCTGGGTATTAACATAAATGGCGACTCCACTGGGGAGCGCTTAGGATCTAAAGTCTAAAAATCAGTCAAGAAGCTTTCAAAACTGCTCTCATATAAACATTTGCAGCTTGAAGGTAGAGCTGATTCAGACATCATACCTAACACAGAAGCGTACAATCTTTCCAGAACATCCTAAGCCAGTCCTTGCTATACTCTGTGCTATGCAAAGTTTTCATACCATCCAAAAGAACTAGCTCAGAAGCTGGCTCCCAAGAAGAATCTCCGGTACACAAGGAATAACCCTGACCCCAACCCTCCCACTATATTCGAAAACCCCAATACAATCCCCAAGTTTGTCAGGGACCAGAAAAAACAAGATCAACTTGCTGACATTAGTCCACAACCTGAGCATCCTAATCCAATCTCCACTCCTGTCAAAGTCCTATTCCGTTCCACCCCTAATTCCCCTAGTTCCCCTTCAACATCCCAAAGCTCCCCACTAATCCCTTCTTCTCGCACACAAGTTCTTCCATCCCACGCTATTATACCCTCTATACCTGTTACCCCTGTGATACCTGTTGTTCCCCTTATCCCAGTTGTCCTAGTTAACCCCCAGAATCCAGTAAATATGGCCAGGTATGCACCTCTCCAACTGCTTGCCAATCCAGTGGCCCTACCTCAAGATTATCAAGCTAAAATAACATACTTTGACTCCACTGGTCCTTATTCTGCCATTCAACATGCTAAAAGAATGCAAGATCATTTTGAAAACTATGAGATTGATGATGAAACTGTAAGGATGAGAATATTTGTCCAAAGCTTAACAGGGGATGTGAGGACATGGTTTAGATCTCTGCCTACAAACAGCATAACTACCCCTGATGAGCTCTACCAATCCTTCACAAATAGATGGGAGAAAAAGAAGGACCCTTTACACATACTTGGTGAATATGATATGATCAGAAGAGGTCCCCAAGAGACAGTTTTGGAATATTGTGCTAGGTTCAACAATGTTTACAATGCTATACCTCAAAACCTAAGACCTCCCCCGGATTTAGCCTTATACAAATTCCGAGATGGATTTGACCCAGATATGGCCTACCAATTGAAAGAAAGAGCCCCTCAAACCCTCGAAGAAGCTCAGAGAGTTGCTGTAACGGTTGAAGCAAACCTGATTGCCAAGAGGAATAGGGCTAAAACAGAAAAGAGAGTTGTTTTCAAGGAAGAGCCCTCTGCCTTGGACCAAAAATTAGATGCAATAATTTCTGGTATGAAGAGGTTAGGCGATAGGGTAGAATCTGTGGAAAGAAAATCTTCATGGGAAGCACCACCAAACAACCCTAACAGGGCTACAAACTTCAGGAGGAACCAAAACCCTAGTGGGAGCAAAGCCAACAATGACCCTGAAATAAGACCACCATTTCAAGAAAACTATGCTGAGACATCCACATCCGCAGAACAAGCAGAGGACACTCATACCACCTAATGGGGCTTGATAATAAGCACCAAGTCTTCTTGAGTCAAGAGGATCAGGATGAGGAAGATAGCAAACAGTTTCAGACTAGTTCAGGGGAATCATTTGATTTCAAACAAGGCTATGACACTGCTGTCTATGAGGTTCATAAACAGTACAAGTTGAGAAGTAGAACTGTAAATGTAACACAACCTGAGAAAACAAAAGATAAAACACAGCCCAAAAGTGCCATAGCAGTGGAACCAAAGAACACATCTGATTCACCCACAAAAGAAATAACTATTGAAGACATCACTGAACAGTCACTGAATTCACCTACTCCATCAGTTGAACAGCCTAAACCAAGCAAAGGGCCTCAAGAGGTGATCAACAAGAACAAACCTCAAAATCAAGAAGAAACCTCAGCAGACAAAGAAGGTAGGCTCACCCATACTACTAAAACACAAACAGAAAAACCCTTTGACTTGGAGACTGAAATTGGAAAATTGAAAATAACTATACCTCTGGCAGAGCTAGCCAAAAATGAAATTTATAAACAGTAGATTCAAAGATCTCTGCAACTCACCCATAGCAAAAACAAAGATAATGTGGATAATGTCAATGTATTGGATGACACCCCTGAATTTCTTTTTGGCCCCGAAGTTGATGGAAAAGTAGCAGGCTCAGGAATCCTACCCTTCTATGTCAGCCTGCATGTGCATGACAAAATACTACACAATGCCATGTTTGACTCAGGTGCATCTCACAACTTAATGCCAAAATCGGTGATGGAAAGGCTAAATTTGGATATCACTAGACCATACAAGGACCATATACTTTACGGGTGTGGAGTGCAACCAATATATTGAAAGGTACATGGAGAAGAATCCTATACACTCACATACGTCGAACGAGATTTCACCCCTGGGATGCAACATTGGCAAACAATGACATATCCTACGTTTAATGATGCCAGAACATATATCTAGCCTAGACCTCTAAATGTTTTTGTTAATGTTACAAATTCTCCTTAGGTTGATTCAATAAATTTTACTCTTTATCTTTGATTATGTTTTAGTTTTAGGGCTCAGCATGACTGTCACCTAAATACCCTAAAATGAAAATATAGCATGAGAAAATAGAAATCCTTTCTCTTTCAATGAAAATATAGCTAAGGAAGGGAAGAAAGAATTAAGATGCAGCACACAATATGCAACAAACAAGATTCAAGGTGAAATTTCATTTCCGATGCAACTATTCCTATGTTAATGCACATGCAAAACCCTCAATGTTGGTGCAACATTTTTCTTTTCACCACACTTAATTTTCAAAATGGAGAAAACTAAGATGCAAATGTTCAATTATTGATTCAATTACACTTTTCAGAATGAGGACTAAAACAACAATTCATTTAAGCAACCAGCAATCAAACGCAATAAGTCTACAAACGACCAAGTGATAAGAATAAAGAAAAATGAAAAGAAATTCTTACCAAATGGATGCTTTAGAGAGACCACAAGGCACTAAAGACTCGGGGAAGTTCAGCTGGAAGTAGGTTGACTGAAAATAGGGTCAAGAAACATAGAAAAATTCACACAAAAACAAGGGCCAACGCTGGTGCAGAAGAGGCACCAGTGCGTTGCAACGCTAGTGTAAAGTGAGCCAAGGTGAGGTGCAATGCTCTCTCAAAGGCATAGGGCATGCATTGGGCTTGGGAAAGAGGATTCTGGAACAAAAATTGCAAAAAATGCTCAATGAAATCACTTCCTAGGTTTGTTCTTGGTTGGATGATACAACAAAGGTTTGTCACAAAGGTAGTTATCAAACACAGTAGACAAGGATACCACCAAGGGAATGTTCCATTCCCCATTATGGTCACCAATTTGTTATACGGGATTTACGATTATAGACAAAAGTATCTCCCCTAGGTCGATGGCTAACCTAGAACAACAGAGAGACAAGGAACACAATTCTTTTTCTTAAAGTAAATAGATGATGAATTGAGGCGTACTTAGAATCCTTCGTACACTTCGCTCCTTGTTTAGATCGGAAACTCTAATTCTAGCTCCGATTGCCAAAATTAGAACCTGGAAAGTCATATAACACAAGCCAAGAAACTATGATATCTATGTAGTATCATCTAAGTACTTCATTCAATAGATCAACATGGTATTGAAATAAGTGAAATAACAACATCACATATAGGAAAACAATGAATTATTTGTCTTAATATAAATTGAAGGAGATTACAACCATAAGTAGTAGTTGATATTCTATAAGAGCTCCTCCAAGTTGTTGACTAATCTTTTCCTTGTCACAATATGCACCTTCAATCACCCTAAATTCCTGGAATGATGATCACTCACTACAACAACATAAGGGTAGAATCACTTTCCAAAATCCAACCCAAAGCTAACCATGTGCTTGTGGAATGAGGTAAATATATATGGAGGAGAGGTGGTTCATGAATTCTTATCCATTTACTAATATAGGCTTGAGATCCAAAAGTGATGGGAGGATGAGCTCAAGGGATAATATGGTTATTTCTACAAGGTGGAATGAGATAGGATTCAAATGTTTATCCAAGGTAAATGGTTGAAAAAACCTCTAGAAGCTTCTGGAAGAGGAAGCTTCGGAAATTCTTTAATTTTTCCTGAATTTCCAGAATCAACGCACCACCACAGTTATACAGGGTGCACTGCATAGCACCCTGAGAGAAGGAGAGAGTGCATTGCAACATACTTTCTTAGTTATATAGGGTGCAGTGGTCCTTAAACTGGCTCAGATGAAGGATTTCATGGTTGAAACTCTGGGAAATGAAAGGTACATGCTTAGGTCTTTGTGCAAGATGGTGAAAAAGGTTAACAAAGGTATTTTTGAGTGATTCCAATTTGAATGGAGACCTAACACATCATACTTAATAAACAAAAATTGTCACATCCAATTTGGATTTGATTTTCTTGGTCATTCGATGAATTATAACTTCCTGTAGTAAATATGTAATATCCTGTAGTTTGTTGTAGTACTCATCCAGCGTGTATATACTTTCCCATATTTTCTCAAAAAGATTTGTTTTGGTCCCTTAGGTTGAATCATGACCCCTAGGCTCTAAATCAATGGTTGAGGAAGGATAAACAACACTTAGGACTTGCCTGTTTACCCATGCAAAACATCTCAGTGATTTGGGTTAATGGACAAATTTATGAATTGGATAATACAATGATGCTTTTCTTGATTGCCACACCCAATGAACTTTGCTAATGGATCTAAACTCTTTGAAATGTAATGGTTCACATTTAGTTCATGATCTTTACTTTATGCAATTAGAATAGGTTTATTTCCTTGTATTTTCTTTCTTGCAATAGGTTAAGGTTTCCATTTCGAGCATTTCATTTTCTACAATTAGTTTAGGGTTTGATTTCATTACATGCACTCCACTACATCATGACAGCAAAGGAAGGACACATTGTATGATACACATATAGTGTTGATACCTCTTAAGTTTGTAGGAACCCCAACTTGATAATTTAAGTTGGTAGCCTTGGGAGTTGCAACATTCTTGTTGCAATATCGAGGCTCATCACTTTTTGTTGTCGTTGCTAGAGAGGTGTCAAAGTATGCATTGCTTTCTTCCCTAGTTGATTCATTGCTTTCACTTTCTGCAAAAACAATTTGTTTTTTGCGTTAGGCATATTTTATTTCAAAAAAAGAGAATTGCATTACATTAGCATTCTTATTCAAAAAATTTTAAAAAAATTCTCCAACACCAACCCCCCTTTTGATCACGTGGTGCAGTAAGAGACACACCACCATCCGCGTTTGTAGGTATAAGAAGAAGACATGGCAAAGAAGGTAGAATAAATGGATGGAGATGATGACAATTGAGAAGATCATCTTGGCTTTTCCATTCAAGATACTGATATTAATGTGCATATGAAAAACATCCCTCCATCTTCTCTTCCAAACTTTAATGGTCTAAGGTCAGAGGATCTGGAAATACTTCTCTTTGAATTTGAAATCCTTAGTAGATCTTATGGTTACTTACTAAACACTCAAAGTTTGAGATTATTTCTCGCAACATTGAAGGATAGAGATCTTAAATGGTTCATGAGTTTAATGACTAATTCAATAATATCATAGAATTATATGGAAAATGTATTTCTAGAAAAATATAAAGATCATGATCTTAAGGAAGAAATATTTAGAATGAATCAAAAATAGTGTGAGAGCCTTGAGGATCTAATATTGAGGATCTAATAGACAGGTTCATGTATAACGAAGAGGGAAAAACTACATCATTTAGGATCTGACACACTAAAAACCATCTTACTTAGAATAATTAGGGATGAATGGATTGACATCCTTGATCTCATGAGTAGAGGTGATGTACACCAATTATCATTTGAATAAATTTGTGAAACATGAAAACACCTATCAAGAGGAAGGACAAGAGTAAGTCAACCGGCATCAAGATTGTTAAGTCAAGTTAAACTTGGAAATTTGTTTGATAACTTTAAATATAAATTCTTAGCAATCTAAGTGAAAAAGTAGAAATGTTAATAGAAAATGAGAAAAATGAAGATCTTGATATTTGTGTTGTCCATGTAGAATCACATAATTTTAAATATTGCCCCTCATTACCAAGGTTGAAGGAAGTTTACCAAGAGAACAAGGGAGCAAGTCAATTTTCAATGCGGTTATGTTATGTAGCTCCAAGAGGACCATGGAAGCCTATTCAACCTAATATGATGCGAGATCCTAATTCACAATTTCAATCTTATTCACATCTATCTCAAAGTAATTGTAACACACCCTTTCCTTGGAAACCTTGGCCATCTCAACCCCAAAACTAATCTTGGCAACAAGGTTGGCAAAGAAATTATGGGAGTCATCCACAATATCCTCAATATTTTCCTCAATGTCCTCCATACCCAACTCCATGTTATCCCTACCATTCACCTCCACCACAACCACAACCCCAACCACATCCATCTCAAATATCCACTTCCACTCAACTACATCATGTACCACCATTTCCAAACCCACACAATCAAGTAGCTCAGACCACTTACAATGCTTAGGTACAACACTTGCCAACATCTCCTCTTGATCTCAACAGTATTCATCTCAGCTCAAGAAGAATATTACACAAAGATATTCTCTTGATGCCATTGAAGAACAACATGCAGAAAAATAAGATTCAAATAAGAAGACCAAAGTATCATGGGTTGCACTTGATGAAGAGTAGACATCAAAATCAGAGATTGAGAAAGTTCCCTCATGTTTACCATCAGATCCTCAATGTGTTCAAGGGAATAATCTTTAAAAGGAAGAAGATTTTAATTCCATGGAAGAAGAAGACATCGAAGATTATCCAAATCAGAAAATGGACCACGGGCATCACAACTATATTGAAATATGGTTCTAGCAAAGTGTTAAATTGCAGCGACACACTCTTCTTCAACAATTCATAATCTCATCTTAGCCAAAGCATTTGGTCTCTTACATTCAGGTACATGTCAAAGAATTCATTCCAAACCTACACATAAGTTTATATGTCATCTTGATGTGCTCATGGCTCCATTGGAAGTATTCCTATACTTGAAAGAGATTTTATTTTTCAAGTAGAGTAGGGTAGAAAAAGTAAAATGAAAATAAAAACTAAGAGGAAAAAATAAAATCTCAGGTGAAAACCTCCTTTGAGGCACCCTAGATTGGCTCATTGATTGAAAACATCCATGAGGCGGTCAATGGGTTGGTAAAATAAAAAAAAAAGGAAAAAAGAAAAGATCCTAGGTGAAAACCTCCTTTGAGGTGCCTAGGTAGACCTACTAGTTGAAAACCTCATTGAGGTGGCTAGTAGGCCTAAAAAAAAAAAAAAACTTTGCTTCATTTATCTCTCTCTCTCATGAATGCGGGTGTTCTCCAACCTCTACAAGCAACAAAACAAGTTAGCCACCAAAAGTAAAGTTGATCAAAAGCCTAGTCAAAGGAAGTAAAACTTGGACTTGCTCCTCCTTTTCTCAGATGCTCCAGAAGAACCAAGGCCATGCCAATCCATAACCCTCATCTATTTCCACCATCCACTCATCATTCCCAAGCTTTTACCACTAATTTTTCCTTGTTGTCCTAAAAGTCTACAGGAAGATCTTGTAGTTACTACAGGAAACAAAAATAAATAGAGAATAAAATTATTTTTGTATCTTGAAAACTGTGAATCAGTTTTACCAATTCGTTTTAGTGGGATATGCATATGGATGATAGTAACATGCCCAAGCAATTTTAGTAAATTTTGGTGCACAATTTTCGAGAAATTGACCTTCATCACCTACAACCATTTTTGAATTTTCCTAATATTCGTGCATTCATTTGAAAACATGGTTAATGGGGAGATGCATATGGATTATCATAACATGCCCAATAAATTTCAGCAAATTCCATTGCACAGTTTTTGATAAATCGACCTCCATCACCTACAGCCATTTTAATTTTTCTCGAGATTCGCCCATCCATTGGCCAAGATTGTTTTATGGGGAGGTGCATAAAGATGATGGAAATATTCTCATAAAATTTCAGGTCAATCCATTCTACCATTTGGGAGATATGGACAAAACACCTCTGTTACAGGAGGTTGTCCTAAATTACTACAGGAAGATCCTGTAGTACTACATGATGGTCGAGAAGAAGCTATAGGAGGAAATCTGATTGGAGAAAGGGATCAAAATGTCATGTATTCTTTAGGGAAGTTTGATATAGGTCCCCCAACACCACTTTCATCACTCATCCACTCTATCTAACCAAAATCCGTCTTCAAATTCCACTCCGCCTTACATGAAAAAAATCAAAAATAAAAACTAAAACTAAAAAGTAAAAAAACAACAAAACAAAACAAAACAAAAATAAGAAAAACAAACAAACGAAACAAAATAAACAAAAACAAAAACAAACTTTGTCATCAATGTTTCCACCACCTACACCACCTCTTGATGATTTTAACCCTATCCTTATATCTCCTATGACTTTCCATCAATCACACATGCATCAATGAGGTCTTGAAGAGGAATTAAATGACTTCTACAGGAAGCATATTTCTCCTACAAGTGGCCTTCATAGTTACAACAAAACTCAACATCAATTCTTTTTTCACTCACACAGCAGAATATCTAGCCACCTTGAGCAACATGAAACCATTTCTGAAGATTTAAAAGGTGGCACACCCTCCTTAAGAAGCAATCCATCCACTCCCCCAGCAAAATATTGAACATTGGAAAGAAAATTGCACACAACAACCTTATCAATCAAAGAATTAGCAAGCTATGAACACCTATGCAGAAGTAAGCAAAGAAAATTATCACCTCCACGGAAGCATGGATCAATCATCAACTCAGTAGCAACATGCATGCCTATCCAACAACCATCCGGTAGGTATAGGTATGTAATATTATTGACCTCTTCTCTTGAGAATATTAGAGTTAGAAATTTTTTGTCAATGCATGAGAGGTGAGGTTTTATAAAGCCAAGGATGGGTCAACAATCATCCACCCTCAACTAGTTAATTGCAGCTAACTCCCTCACTCGCGCAATGTGGAAAATCCAAATTAGGAAGGGTGATGATTTTGATGAGTGGGGACAACATTTAAAAGAGGAAATTTGTGCAAATTCCAAGTCACCAAAGCACTCCAAGTCCTCCATCCACTTCATATCCACTATCTATCCATCATTCATCCATCCCATTTCATAAGAAAAAATTAAGATCTTTCAAGAAAAAATCCTACACTCTGTCTCACCCTAAAAAATTATTTAAAAAAACAAACAGAGCACATCCTCTCCATTTTCACAAACCGACACTACTCCCTCTGATCCCTAGCAACACCCCCCAAACCCTCTACATCATTTCTCCTCACTCCCATACATTTAGAAGACCCTGAAACAGGAGGAATGACTTCTACAAGAAGGCGGAATGCCTCTACAAGAAGGAAGAAAGGAATAAATTGTGCTAAAAACCAAAATGGCAGTGCCTAAGAGAGACCTAATCAAAATAGATAGCTTCAAAGCCCATTAGGAAATCATCTAGGCCACAAAATAGAAGAAGAAGGCAACATAAGGCAAGAAGGAATTCACCATCAAAATATAACTCAAAATGCAGTGATGAAAAGAGGCTTTCTAATGGGTCTCTAATATCTTTTTAGCTTTTGTCCAAGGCCTAAAAGATGTTATAGAAAGGCGATAAAGGCATGGAAAAGCCGGTCCAAAATTGAATTGAGGGGCATGGAAGTCAAGTTTAGGGCCTACCATAGTCTCAGACTATCATTTCTGCTCAAAACAAGTTTAAACAGGCTACTACAAGGGTTTCTTGTAGTTACTACAGGAATTACTATAGGATGTCCTCGTTTACTATAAGATCTCATTTATGGGCATTTTGAGGGTTCAAGAGGTGTCTAAATGGTGGAAAAAGGTAGTAGGATATTGAAAAATAATGTGGAAAACCTTTCCAACCAAAATATCTTAAAGAACCCATATTGCATAAGGGGAAAACACAGGAATGTACAAATCAGGGTGGCCACCATGGCCATGAATGAGGCACAATGAGGTCACTAAGTTTCTCATAGGATGAACAACACTTTCAGCAGGGGGGTATGATGGGCCTCCAAATTAGACATAAATTAAGGCCCATGTGACCATCCTTCAACACATTAAACCTCTCTTTTTTCATTAGATAATGTATTTTAAATTTTAATATGTTCATTAGGAAGGTTTATGGATAATTGCATATTTGTGCCTAATATTATTTATTTTTGTGGAATCTTGTGAGAATATTGGACAAATTATGAAGATTTGGAAGAGGAGATAATCTAGGGACTTTCTCCCTACTACAAGAGGATCAATATTAAATAATAAATCAAGAATATATTATGAAATTATTGCACAAATTCTAGAGATCCAATGGTTGAGAAAATCTAGGAATGAGTTCCTTGTCATTTAATGAAGATTCCTAGTATTGGGAACCAGATCCACTATTTGAGGTATTTTGGTGGGGAAAGATTCCTCCTTTCATGGCGAATTCTTCCTAATAATTTTTATAAGTACCAAGTCGAATTTCCCTCTAGGGTTTGATTTTTATTAGTATTCTTGTGGAGAGAACTTGTATTTTTGCAACTCCACTATCATTTCTTGCAGGGATGTAATTGTATTGATGGAAATAATGAAGATTGATGTCATGTTCAGCTTCTAAATCTTGGTATCTTTCGTAGGACTCTGAGTTTCCTTGGGCTTGGCCATCCCAGGAGCCTTAGAGCCCTTTTTTATACGTTACTCTTCTTCCTTTCACTTCTTATTCACATGCATCTCTTCTTCTTGTTTTTTCCTATTTATGCATTTAGTATTGATGATTTTTTGTTGTAGGATTGGGTTAAATGGTTGAATTAAGTTCTTTTTTAGGATCACAAGCATCATTTCATCCTTGTAACAGTATTGGAAGGTCATAGCAATCCTTGAGCTACCTGGATTAGTTTTCTTATTCCAAATCTAGATTTATGGAAGTCCCTTGTGGCAGATAACAATACATTTATGCTCTTTTTTAGAACATTCTAATGAGCTTAAATCAAATTTATTCCACTTGCATTATATAAAAAAAAATATCTAATAAAAAAATTTACCCCATTGCATTTTCACTAGATTAGTTTAGGCATTTGATAGATTTATTAGCTCACTAGTTCTCGAATTTCTAGATTTCGAATTTCTAGATTTTTGCTATTTTTAGCATGGGTTAATAGAGGTATTTTTTAGTGATTCCACTTTTATTGGAGACCTAATACATCCTATTAAATATTAAAATTTTTCCCATCCAGTTTGTATTTGATATTCTATGTCATTCGATGAATTATAACTTCCTATAGTAAATCTGTAATATCCTTTAGTTTCATGTAGTACTCTTCCAGCATGTATATACTTGCTCGCATTTGCTCAAAAAGATTGTTTTTGGTCCCTTAGGGTTGAATCATGAACCCTAGGCTCTAAATAAATTGTTTAGGAGGGATAAACACCACTTAGGACTTGACTTTTTACCCATGCAAAACATCTCATCAATTTGGGTTAATGGAAAATTTTATGAATTGGATAATACAATGATGATTTTCTTGATTGCCACATCCAATGAACTTTTTTAATGGATTTAAACTCTTTGAAATGTAATGGTTGACATTTAACTCATGATCTTTACTTTATTCAATTAGAATAGGTTTATTTCCTTGTGTTTTCTTTCTTGCAATAGGTTAAGGTTTCTATTTCGAGCATTTCATTTTCTGAAATTAGTTTAGGATTTAATTTCATTACATTCACTCCATTACATCATGACAGCAAAGGAAAGAGACATTGTATCCTACACATATAGTGATGATACCTCTTAAATTTGTACAAACCTTGGCTTGATAGTTAAAGTTGGTATCCTTGGGAATTCTAGCATTCTTGTTGCAATACCAAGGCTCATCACATAATATTTAAAGGGGGTGTCTTGGGAACAAGAGAATTGCCCCATTATGCTATGGTGATAGGAGAAAGGCTATCCAGTTCTATGTGAATGGGAGGATTTCCCTCACATTCCATTGGAACGAGAGGACTTCCCCCTAGTTCTTTGGAATCTGAAGAAACAAGAGGAACCTAAGCGGTATGAATTTCGCTCTCTATGGGAAAGGCACGATCAACTAAAGGTGGAATCAAGTCAACCATTTTCTCAACCAATGTTTTGTCAAGAAAAAATTCATGGGATTTACATTCAGATAGAGTGGGATTGATTGGGTTTGAATTTAGATCAATCACTTCATCAATTAGTGTAAGATTGCGAGAAGCTTTCGATAACCAATTAGAAGACAAGGCCAAGAAGTTGTAAGATGTTCTAACATGTTTGTGGCTAAATCCATGTAAGGAAAAAGGTGAATAGGATGATTCCCTTCACATAACTTATAGGTGAATTTGACTTTACCCTTTTTCCCATGGACCTTACTATCACTGGTTGAGGGTTTATCACCAGCATGATCTCCAAAGGTTGATGACGAAGTTTGATGTGGGCATGTGGACCACACTCTAATACCTTGGGAATACCAGGAAAATCTCTAAGAATTTGGTCACCCTTACACAACATGTAAGGGAATTTCACTTTGTGGGGTTGTTTGGAAGGTTTCTCCATACTAGTTGCATCCGTAGCAATGGCTTCTTAGTTGCCCCCTTTCTTATTTTTATTCTTCCTAATCTTCCTTTTCTTCTTATTTTCATCCACCTGGTTACTAAAATTGAGGCTTTCACCAGACGAGGAGGAAGAAGACTGAATAGGAAAATAAAGGAAAAGGGTCAACTTTAAGATCAAATTAAGGTTGATGTTGTTTAGGTGGAAGAGAGATCGGTTAAGAAGCAATTTGGACATTCAAAACCATAGGGGCATAAAATAACCAAACCAGAAAACCATTGATAAATCTGGGAAGGGACAATGTTTCCATATAAGGAGCACCAATATTTCCAAAAGAAGGAAAAGTACCAGGATTCCCATCAGAGAGGTTTCCCTAATTCGTAGAATGTGAAACTGTTTTCATTAATCTCAACCTAAGATCCACTAAGGAGTTGTTCCATGGGGAGGATGTTGTTCCATGGTCAGTTAATTGATTTTAGAAATTAAATACACAAAATAAAATAAAGGGTAAACTAGTAAAATAGTTTACCAAGTAATTTTGAACTGCAATATACACATTAGTGAACCAATGACTTAACTCAAAATAGTCAATCTCACCTAACGTTGTGTTCATTTTATTATGGTATACAAGGTAGCAAAATTGGTTACTTATGGATGGATAGAAACCTATAGGGGAATCCTAAAATATAGTTGATGGTACGTGGGAATGGAGTAGGTAGTAGTGTTGTTTAATGTGTAACCGTTCGATGAGACCATTCCCATATATTTTACGTGTTTAGAGAACAACCAAAATACGCAAAGGTATGTGGAGAATGATCCTATACACTCACATACATGGATCAAGATTTCATCCCCGGGATGCAATGTTGACAAAAAATGACAGCTCCTACGTTTAACGATGCCAAAACATGTCCCTAGCTTAGACCTTTAAATGTTTATGTTAATGTTACAAATGCTCCTTAGGTTGATTCAATAAATTTTACTGTTTATTTTTTATTATGTTTCAATTTTTTTGCTCACCACGAATGTCACCTAAATACCCTAAAATGCAAATCTAGTGTGAGAAAATAGAAATCATTCCTCTTTCAATGAATATCTAGCTAAGGAAGGGAAAAAATAATCAAGATGCAACACACAATACATAGCAAATAAGATGCAAGGTGCATTTCCTTTCTGATGCAACTATTCCTATGCTAATGCACATGCAAAACCCTAAATGTCGATGCAAAATTTTTCTTTTCACCACACTTAATTTTCGAAATGGAGAAAACTAAGATGCAAATATTCAATTACTGCTTCAATGTTTCTTTTCAGAATGAGGACTAAAGAAACAATTCATTTAAGAGAACAACAATCAAACACAATTATTTTGCAAACGGGCAAGTGATAAGAACAAAGAAAAATCATAAACCAATTCTTACCAAAGGGAAACAACACAAATGAAAACCAAATAGAGCCTTTATAGGGACCACAAGGCACTAAATACTCAAGGAAGTTCAATTGGAAGTAGGCTGACCAACAATAGGCTCAAGAACCAAGGAAAAAATCATACAAAAACAAGGGACAAACTTTCGTGCAAAAGGGGCACTTGTGCGTTGCAACACTAGTGCAGAGTGAGCCAGGGTGAGGTGAAATACTCTCTCAAAGGCACAAGTGGTGTGTTGGGCCTGGGAAAGAGGATTGTGGCACAAAAATTGAAAAAAAAAAGCCTCAACGAAGTCACTTCCTAGGTTTGTTCTTGATTGGATTCTACAACAAAGGTTTTTCATGGAGGTAATAAAACACAATGCATAAGGATACCACCAAGGGAATGCTCCATTCCTGAGTATGGTCATCATTTTTTTATATGAGATTTACGATTACAGACAAAAGTATTTCCCCTAGGTTAGTGGCTTACCTAGAAAAATAGAGAGACGAGGAACACAATGTTTCTTCTTAAATTAAATATATGATGGAGTGAGGCCTACCTGGAATCCTCCGCACATTTCACTCCTTCTTTATCTCAGAAGCTCGAATTCCAGGTTTTATTGCCAAAATTAGAACCTGCACAGTCACATAACACACGCCAAGAAACTAAGATATTTATGTAGTATCATCTAAGTACTTCAGAAAAAAGTAAATAGATGATGAATTGAGGCCTACCTAGAATCCTTCGTATACTTCACTCCTTCTTTAGCTCGGAAACTCTATTTCCAGCTCTGATTTCCAAAATTAGAACCTGGACAGTCAGATAACACAAGCCAAGAAACTACGATATCTATGTAGTATCATCTAAGTACTTCATTCAATAGATTAATGTGGTATTTAAATAAGTGAAATAACAACATCACATATATGCATTAATATAAATGGAAGGAGATTACAACCATAAGTAGCAGTTGATCTTGTAGAAGAGTACCTCCAAGTTGTTGACTTTTCCTTTCCTTGTCATAATATGCACCTCCAATCACCCTAAATGCATGGAATGATAACCACTCACTACAACAACATAAGCATAGAATCACTCTCCAAAATCAAACACAAAACTAACCAGATGCTTATGGAATGAGGTAAATATATAGGAAGGAAAGGTAGTCCATGAATTCTTATCCATTTACTAATCTAGGCTTGAGATCCAAAAGTGATGGGAGGATGAGCTCAAGGGATAATATGGTGATTTCTACAAGGTGGAATGAGATAGGATTTGAATGTTTATCCTAGGTAAATGGTTGAAACAACCTCTGGAAGCTTCTGGAAGAGGAAGCTTAGGAATTTCCTTTTTTTCATGAATTTCTAAAATCAACACACCCCTAGAGTTATACAAGGTGCACTGCATAGCACCCTGAGAGAAGGAGAGAAGGCACTGTAATGTAGTTGCTCATTTGTGTAGGGTACATGGTCCTTAAATTGGCTTAGATGAAGCAGTTCAGGGCTAAAACTCTAGCAAATTAAAGTTACATGCTTAGGTCTTTGTCCAAGATGGTGACAAGGGGGAATAGGATGTGATTGATCCCATTAGGAGGTTCACTAATGATATGTAACAAAATGGCCTATAACAACTGGGGCGTAACTTCAGTGTTCAACCAGTTAACTAATAAATAAACCATAATTAACTCATGCATGCATGAAATTGGAGTTACCCAATTTAGATTGTATCTCAAGGGAAGTGTATTATAATTTGTATAATTTATGAGTTGTACAGGTGGTGCATGCATTCAGAGAAGGGTCTACAGGTATTGTGCAACTATAATTGGGAATTTCCCTAATTAATAGTGGGTTAAATCCTAAGGAAACAGTGCAAGGAAATAGGATCTTGGAAGGTAGTAGAATTGGATAAGTATTGGCCATAGTCATCTTGTGTGGTATCCAGATAGATTATACTTGTGCAGAGATTTTTCAGGCTTGAATAAAAATTGTATTTCTTCTATATTTTCTAGCTAATGGAGTACATATAGGAAGGGTTTTCTAGCAACAATTGTTCCCCTGATAAATATATGAGCACATGTGAATGATTCTTGTCTCATGTTTATGTTGTGATATCTCGATAGATTAATTGTTTTTGCTGATGAGTAGAGTAGATTCAAGTCTTTTGTTTTAGAAAATTACATAAATAGTTTGAACCTACAGTGAATTTATACATGGTATGAGAGGTGGAATCACAATAGAAGAGAATATAATTTGAAGTTTGTGCAGGAGGTTCGAATTACAAGATCAATGTTGCAGGTTTTCTCCAAGACTGAGAAGATGACTTCCACTGGACTTAGCTTGAGTATGCTCTGGAAGGACCCAACAATTTTATGGCATGGAAGATCCATATGGATGTTGTATTAGATGATAATGGGCTACTAGATTACATCAAGACAGATGTAGTTAAACCCCTAGCAGTTGATGCCCATGATCTCGCTAGATGGAAGAAGGATGTAGCTAAAGTGAGGAGGATCATATTGGAGGGAGTTTGATACCATATTGTATCAAAATTCCATGGGAAAGAAACTCCATTCATGATGTGGAAAACACTAACCAAATTATTTGAGAACAATAGTGACCGTAGGGAGTTGTCACTAAAGTACAAGCTTTGTATCATCAAGATGTAGAAGGTTGATTAAATTCAATAGTACCTAAGAAAATTCACACACTTCCATGATGAACTTGGCAGTTTCAGTATTAATGTTCCAGAAGAATATATGGTAGCTCTAGCTTTGTCAGGTCTTCTGTAGAGCTCACACAGTTATCGGGATTTCATGAATGGTAGAGAAAAACTACCAAGCTAGGAATGGTTATGGTTTGATCTCGTGCAGGAAAAGTTCAAGCGGAGAAACAGAGATGGAACTTCATCCAAGGTTGATCATGAGGAAAATCATGCCTTGGATG
Organism: Pinus taeda; assembly: GCA_000404065.3. Taxonomy (NCBI): domain Eukaryota; kingdom Viridiplantae; phylum Streptophyta; class Pinopsida; order Pinales; family Pinaceae; genus Pinus; species Pinus taeda. The sequence goes on along the minus strand of APFE030825976.1, from coordinate 158,651 downwards.
GAAAGGAAAAGAAAGAGAAAGGGAATAAATCCAAATCCAAAGGAAATTCTATTCAGGAGGGAAAGAAGAAAGACTTGTCAAAGATTAAATGTTTTGACTATCATGAGATGCGACACTATGCTATGAAGGGTCTGCAAAACAAGTTCAACAAGTAGCCCTCAAGAGGAGTGACAGGTGAAGCTCTAGCTTCATAATTCAAGTTGGATTTCACACTTATTGCATGCATGGTGACATCGCCAATGGGTAGTGTGTGGTATCTGGATAGTGGACCCTCATTCCATATGACGGGAAACAAAGAATTTTTCAGTGACTTGGAGGAGAAGGAGGTCAAAATGCACATCTAAATGGGATATGATGGAAGGTATAGTGTGTTGGAAATAATACTGAGAGGGGGGGTGAATCAGTATTAGCAAGTCAATAATATTTCATTCCCATACTCAGATTCATATACGCTACTTCAGTTAATGGAACTTGTGTGTATACACAACTCTTATTAAGGCAACCAGTGTATATCCTGCAAACTTATGGTTTAGTTAATTTTTCATATGTTGACCTTTAATCAGTGCATCAGAACCATATAAACAGTAACCAGGTGCAGTAAAACAAAACAAACAATAACACACACATGAACACAAGAAATAAGGTGGAAACCTAATGTGGGTGAAAACCACCTGTTGCAATTGTCTCTATCTTCTTTTAATAAGAAACTTCTTTTTACAATTTTTGTACTGGTGTAGTCTTATACCAGTACGCAGGCTTCTACCTGCAAAAGGCTACAACCTTCTCTCATTCTCCAGCTCTCCTGGAAGGGAGATACAACCCCCTAGCTCTTGTACTAGCTAATGTGTTTACTAGTACGTAGGTGCAGGCCTACAAAAGGCTACAACCTAATCTTTTCTTTCAAGGACCATGTTTCATAAATTTTTAGATTGGATCCATCAATAACATCAATCAAACATTAAAATTATCTGCATCAACCAATCTCCTTTGCACCAACCAAAACTGAATCAATCAATCACTTTTCAGAATGTTCTAACCAGAATATAATAACAGTAACCAAAACCCAAGTAAGAACCCAAAACACTGCAATAGCAAACAGAAGTAGCTAAAGCATATTTTATGAGGTATACGCTACTTCAGTTTGTCAAACCTGCGTACATACGTTATCTACTCAAGACGAACCTGCGTATACATTGTTTTGATATGTAAAAGCAGTGTGTATACACACCTCTGCTAAAGTGAACCTACGTACAGATTTGTAAATGATGATTTAAACTTTACAACAATTCTAGACATCAATTATACCCAGATCATCATATTTACATATTACAACATGCACCAGTTATTCAGATAAAATATCAAAACCACACAAAGATACTTCTCTTCAAGCCTTAAGATCTTGACCCATCAATAGAACTTATCCTTTATCAAGCGCTCAGGTTCATCCTTGCTTCAGATCTAGCTGTGCACCATAACCCAATAACTTGTATTCTAGATCTTACTCTTCATTAGATATTCAATTCTTGAGTGCCTTTGCCTAATGATCTTCTCTTCCTTTTATAGACTTAGGCCTTACTCAATACCATGGTTCAAAACCACTTAGAATCAATACCTTGGACCAAATACCTGGGGTCAATACTTCGGACAAGATACCTTGGACCAATACCATGGATCAAAATACCATGGACCAAATACCACGGACCAAAACTAAGTTTTCCAACATGTACACGCCTTTCCTTCCGTGAAAGTGTGTGTGTACTCTATACACGCCTTTTGGTCTATGAACCCGCGTGTACATGCGGCTTGGTTAATGGGGAACCTACGTATACCTCGCTTCCTTCATTCTGTGACCCTGAACAATGATATGTCATCTGTGTGAGTTGCCATCAAGGACAACACCTATGTCATAGAGCCAAATCTGTATCATAATGCCAACAATCTCCCCCTTTGTACTTGATGGCAACCCCAAGTCAGTCTCCTCCTTTGTCATCAAGGGAAAATGGTTATGCTCCCCCTGAGTACATGCTAAATTCTCAGATATGCTAAAGTGTGCTATGCATGCTCCCCCAGAATATAAGCAAGGTCTGCAAAAAGACGACTCTATACATACATCATAAATGACCTTCCTATCACTAATGACTCATACATACAACCATCTCCCAACCAAGTGAGGATATACCAAGTTTGACTCATCCACCCAACCAAGCGGGTATATACCAAATGTTTATACATGTCAGAACATTACATCATCCATCCCATGCATAGTGGGGAAACAAAATAGTTCGTTTCATGACCTTGACAATAAAAGATATACATGACATAGAGATCAAATATCTAAAACAAGACTATGATAGTTATTAGCAACTATCATCAGCAACATCTGTCAATCACCATCCAGACCAACAACCATGATCTCCCCCTAAACTTGTTCCACCTGAATAAAAAACAACTGTGAATTTGTACCAAGATCTTCTAAGATAATGCCAACAACGCATTACTATAAGTATATGCTCCCCCTGAACCTATGCCAGATGATCACTGTCAGACCCATATCAGACACCTTTCATCCTCTATTTTTCTTCAAACCAATATATACACGATTATATCCACAGTAACCGGTGTATGTACGCAGATACGCTTCATGAAACTCGCGTACAACCACTTTTCTCTAAAATAGATAAGTTTTAACAGCAAGATGATGCATCAACTACTCCCAGCTTCTATCTGAGATATTCAAATGTCTCTCCGGGCAATGGTTTGGTGAATATATCAGCAATATGTTCTTTGGAGGGAACATACTCCAATTTGACCTTTTGTTCAAGCACATGTTCACGTAGAAAGTGATATTTGATGGGTATGTGCTTGTTCTTGGAATGCATGACTGGATTCTTTGAAATACTGATTGCACTTGTATTATCACATGAAATGGAGATGGGTGGAGTACATGTGATCTGATTGTCTTGCAATGTTTGCATCATCCACATGAGTTGTGTACAGCATGATGTAGCAACCACATATTCTGCTTCAGCTATAGATAATGCAATTGAATTTTTTTTCTTGCTGAACCAAGACACTAATCTAGAACCCATATAGAATGCACCACCACTAGTGCTTTTTCTATCATCCACGCTTCCTGCCCAATCTGCATCTGTATATGCATGAAGTGTAAGATTTGTGTCCCTAGGATACCATAAACCAAAATTCTGAGTTCCTAAATATTTGAAAATCCTTTTGACTGCCTAAAGGTGTGATTCCTTTGGATTTGCTTGGAATCTTCTAACTATTCCCACTACATGCATGATGTCTGGTCGGGTACCTGTTAGATAAAGCAATCTGCCAATCATGGATCTTTAGGTTGGTTGATGTACTGCTACTTATTCATCATTTGAGTTGACACTGCATCCTATTACCATGGGGGTACATAGTGGTTTAGAATCTTCCATGCCGTATTTTTTCAAGATCTGCTTGAGATACTTGGTTTGTGATAGAAAAATACCATCTTTATTTTGTTGAACTTGTAGGCCAAGAAAATATGTGAGCTCACCAAGCAGGGACATTTCAAACTCTTGCTACATTACCAAGGCAAAGTTTTGACTCATGGCTTCTTCGTTGCTACCAAAAATGATATCATCAACATACACTACAAGTATTAGAAATTTATCATTATCAATCTTTGTATATAGATTGCTATCAGCTGATACTTTTGAAAAGCTTTGTTGATGTAGGTATTTGTCAAGACGGTAATACCAGGCCCTTGGAGCTTGTTTTAGACCATAGAGAGCCTTTCTGAGTCAGCATACAAGTTTTGGATCATTTCTAATGATGAATCCGTCTACTTGCTCAATATATACTTCTTCTTCTAAGTCTCCATTAAGAAACGCAGATTTTACATCCATTTGGTATACTTTGAATTTCTGAAAGATAGAAAGAGCAAGGAACATTCTTATGGCTTCAATTCTAGCAATAGGTGAAAAAGTTTCTTCAAAATCTATACCTTCTTGTTGAGCATATCCTTTTCAAACAAGTATGGCCTTGTTTCTGATAACTTCACCATTTTCATTCAGCTTGTTTTTAAATATCCATTTGGTTCCTATGAGATTCTTATCATGTGGTCTAGGAACTAATTCCCAAGTATTATTCTTTTCAATTTGCTCAAGTTCTTCATTCATGGCCTTGACCCAACATTCATCTTTGCATGCTTCACTTACATTTTGAGGTTCTATGGAGGAAAGCAATGCTAGATAGCGTGAAGCTTCTGTAATAGTTCTTCTTGTTTGCACACCTGCCTCTTTCTGTCCCAAAATTTGAGTCTCCGGATGATTTTTCTAAACATACCTGGATGGAGTCTTTTCTTCTGCCATTGTCTGTTCTTCTAGTGCTTCATTGGCTTCTTCTTCATAATTTTTCTGATTTGATGTGGAAGGATAATCCTCATCTTCTTCACAATCTTCGATTTTTACCTACTTTGGATTTTTGTCTGCTTCATCAACCACAACATCAATACTTTCAATAATTTTCCCAATTCATTTATTATAACACTTATATCCTATTGGCATTATGATACATATGTTATACTTGATGGCAACCCACTCATCTCATATGATAAATTATAGTGCAGCAAAGTTATTTTCTGGTTTCACAGGTGCGAACCTAAAGTTCACGCACTTTCATGCAGAGAAACGTTACTTTCATGCAAAAAAATGTTCATGCACTTTCATGCAGAGAAACGTTCCTTTCATGCAGAGAAAAGTTCACGCACTTTCATGCAGAGAAAAGCACACACACATGGGAAATCTTATGGTTGGTTCATGGTATTAGTTCGACAGTTTTTGATCCTATGGTTTTGGTCCATGGTATTGCATCCAAAAGAGTTGAACCCATGTATTGGATCCGTGGTATTGTTTCTCAATGGTTTTGGTCCATGGTTTTGAGTGAGGCCTAGCCTATAAAAAGGAAAGGAGATCATTTGGCTAAACACAGTTGAGTTGAAAATCTTAAGAAGAGCAAGATCTAAATTTTTGATAATCGGTTGGTGAGACATGGTTGAATCTGAATCAAGGAGAAACCGGAGCATTATAAGTTAGATCTACTGAAGAGTTGGAGCAGCAATAGCACAGTGTGGAGTTGCGTAGACTCATCATGGCAGAAGTGTGGATATCCACAGGTTTCCTTCGGTGAAGTTGCGGACCTTTATTGAAATATATTTTAGATGTCTTTTATCTGTTTCTGCAGAGATCTAGGTCTAAATTGGTGTCTGGCTACTGGTGTTATTTTCTTGAGATTGGGTGATGCACATGTACTTGATGTTTTGGATCCAGTTTGAAAATTTATGAAACATGGTCCCTGGAAGAAAAGAGAAGGTTGTAGCCTTCTGTAGGTCAGCACCTACATACTAGTATTTTAGTTAGTACAAGAGATAAGGGTGTTGTAGCTCCCTTCCAGGAGAAGCTGGAAAACGAGAGAGGGTTGCAGCTCTCTGCAGGTTGCAGCCTGCGTACTGGCAAAGGACTGCACCAGTACAAAATCATTGTAAAAAGAATTTTCTTTGAAAGAAGATAGAGACATATTGCAACAGGTGGTTTTCACCCACATTGGGTTTCCACCTTATATCTGGTGTTCTTTGGTGTGATTGTCTATGTTTCTTGTCCCTGTTTATTGTTATATGGTTCCGACATACATATTAATGGTTAACATCTAGAGAATAAATTACATTAAAATTTGGAAGGTATATACAAGTTTCATTAGTCAGATCTGAAAGTGTTTATTGGAAAAGATTTGATAATACTGATTCACCCGCCCCTCTCAGTATTATTTCCAACAATTGGTGTCAGAGCAGGTCCTTCAGAAGAAGCTTGATCACTTGAAGGAAGATCTATCATCATGAGAAACTACGAGAGAGAAGCATCAATCAGGCCACCAATTTCTGATGGGACCAATTTCGTCTATTGGAAGGTAAGAGTTACTGCCTATCTTCAATCTCTTGGTACAAAAGTTTGGGATATCATAGATACAGGGTACACTTTTCTATCAGCAACTCCCATAGATCTGATTGAGAAGAAGCAGTTTGAAACAAATGCAAAGGCTGTCAATACTCTATTAGGATGTCTATCTCAATCAAAATTCGTCAAGATTATGCAGTATAAAACTGCAAAAGAAATATGGGACAAGATCATTCTGAGCTATGAAGGAGATGAATAGGTAAAACGAGCAAAACTTCAAACCCTCATAATTCAGTATGAAAATCGCAGAATGTACAATGATGAAAGTGTGGCTAACTATTTCCTACGAATAGATGAGATTGTTAATTGTATGAAAAACTTGGGTGAAGAAATAAAAGAGGTTGTTGTGGTTGAAAAGGTTCTAAGATCTTTGTCTCCTAAGTTTGAATCAAAAGTTTCTGCAATAGAAGAAAAGGATAATCTATAGAAAATTACCATGTCACAGCTACACGGAATTCTAACCGCTTACGAAATGAGGAAAGGAGGACCATCAGACAGGACAGAAGCTACATTCAAGGCTTCGAGCAAAGGAGATTACTATGAGTCAGGACATATGTCAGAAGAAGAGGAAGAATCAAAATTTTCAAGAACCTTCAACGGGGTGCTTGAAGATTCAGAGGTAAGTTACCCTTCAAATGCTTTGCTTGTGGAAGAGTCGATCACTATGCTGCCAAGTGTCCTCATAAAGATAAGCTTGACAAAGGTAGGGAACCTGTTAGATCGAACAAGAAACAGAATGTAAGTAAGAAAAGCTACTACACTCATGAAGACAGTGATGGACTCTCAAATAGTGATGAAGATGAACGAGGTAATAATTATAGACTTTTAATGGCTTTTGAAGATGATGATTTCATGGATGCTATAGATGAAGAATGTCATTATGAAGAGATTTCTAAACTCAAAATTTGTTTAGAAGAGAAAAATATGATTATTGATACTCTGCAATTTCAACTGACTGAAAGGGAAAAACATCATGAAAAGTTAGAATGTGAAATTTTGGGACTTAGATTTGTTAAAGGATTTGGAACTCTAGATGCAATTATCAATGTGCAATGTTCTCCACTAATCAAGACAGGTCTGGGATATAATGAAGAAACATCTCAAGCGCAGAAACCATCCACCTCCAAAAGTTATCTTGATGCAGTAAGGAGGAGTGAGCAAAGGCCCAATGGAGATCACCAGGTAAATCAGGGACAATTTACCTTAAGAATAAACAAAGACTACCAGGTAAATCGGGGGAAATCCACCTTAAGGATGAACAGAAGCTACAACTAGCCACAGGTAAAATCTTCTCAATTTGCCTCAGGAATGGATGGCAGTAGAAACTACAATCGTTTGGTTGGCAGATTTGATAATCGCAGGAGTTTCTTCAATGGCCAATGCTTCTCTTGTCATAACTTTGGTCACAAAGCAGCTCAATGTGTTGCCTATAAGACAATCATGACTAGAGAAGCTAAAAAACAAAGAAGTATGACTGGGATCATGAAAAGAACCTACAATAATTTTTCTGCTCTTGAAAATGAAATAGAATGTTCTATTTGTAACAACTTCGGTCATGAAGATTCTGAATGCAGGGGTAGGTTTCGGCAGACAACTCAGAAGGAACAAACCTCAAGTGCCAAAACATGGAGAATGAAAGAACCACAACCAGAAAGATGAGGTATAGCCTTATATGCGGAAGGGCGAGAAAATCAATGGTACATCGACAACGGATGTTCGAAACATATGACGGGTGATAAGGAAAAAATTCAGTCATATAGTGCCTTAGAGAAAGAAAAGAAAGTCTCATTTGGAAATGACACCCTTGCACTCATAAAAGGTTAAGGTTCTATTCTTTTAAAATAAAAGGTCAAAGAAGGAAATGTTATGTATGTTGATGGCTTAAAGAATAATCTATTGAGTGTCAGTCAGATGTGTGATCAAGGAACATAGGTAATATTTCGATCAAATGGATGTAGTGTTCGTGATCTTGATACAGGAAAAACAGTGATCAAAGACATAAGAACTCCAAATAATTTGTACATATTAAAAGAAGGACAACATCAATGCTATCAAAGCAAGAATGATGAACACTGGCTATGGCACCAGAGATTGGGGCATCTAAGCTTCTCGCAAATAAGGAAAGCATGCAAATACCAAGCAGTTCGTGGTCTTCCATACATCAAAATTCCAGATAATACAATATGTAAATCATGTCAGTTTGGTGAGCAAACCAAAACTAACTTCCCTGAGAGCTAGCAGGCCACTTGAACTTGTCCATACTGATGTATGTGGTCCATCTAGGAAAAGGTCACCTCGGGGAGAAGAATACTTTATATTATTCATTGACGACTATTCAAGGATGGTTTGGAATAGGACTCATGAAAGCACAAAGATGAAGCCTTCGAAAAATTCAAATCCTTCAAAGCTTTGGTTGAGAACGAATCAGATCACAGAATCAAATGCCTCAGGTCTGATCAAGGAGGAGAATTTACCTCGAATGAATTTTTCAATTTTTCTGAAGAACATGGAATAAGAAGAGAATTCTCTACGGCCAGGACTCCTTAGAAAAATGGAGTAGTGGAAAGGATGAACATAATGGTTCAACAAATGGCTCGTGCTATGCTTGATGAATCTGGAACTCCCGCAACTTTATGGGGTGAAGCTGCATTTGCTGCGATTTTTATTCTCAACAAAAAAAACGTCCGGGAGAACAACACTCAAACCCCTCATGAGATCTGGTATGGCGAGACTCCTTCTGTAAAATATTTCAAAATTTTTGGAAGCAAATGCTATATCAAAAATACTGATGAACATCTTGGCAAGTTTGAACCTAGAGCAGATGAAGGCATTCTCCTTGGTTACTCTCCCCACAGCAAAGCTTACAATTTTATAATTAAAAGGCTTGGAAAAATTGTTGAAAGTATTGATGTAGTGGTTGATGAAGAAGAAAACACTCCTAGGCAGGTAAGATCTAAAGATTTCGAAGATGATGAGGACTATACATCAACATCAAATCAGATTCATGATGAAGAAGAAACCTATGAAGAATAAACCCATGAGGAGCCTGAAGAACAAATAAGGATAGAAAAAAGACTCCATCTAGGTACGTCTAGAAGAATCATCTAGAATCTCAAATTTTGGGGCAAAAAGAGGCAGGAATACAAACAAGAAGAACAATTGCAGAAGCTTCAAGCTATTTGGCATTACTTTCCTCCAATGAACCACAAAATGTAAGAGAGGCATGCAAAGATGAATGCTGGGTCAAGGCAATGGATGAAGCACTTGAGCAGATCGAAAAGAATAACACTTGGGAGTTGGTTCCTAGACCAAAAGATAAGAATGTCATAGGGACAAAATGGATCTTCAAAAACAAGTTGAATGAAAATGGGGAAGTGATTAGAAACAAGGTGAGACTTGTTTGTAAAGGGTATGCCCAACAAGAAGTAATAGACTTTGAAGAAACTTTTTCTCCCGTCGCTAGACTTGAGGCCATCAGAATGTTCCTTGCTCTCTCTAGCTTTTAGAAGTTCAAAGTATTTCAAATGGACGTGAAATCAGCCTTTCCGAATGGAGACTTAGAAGAAGAAGTGTACATTGAGCAGCCAGATGGATTCATCCTTGGAAATGATCCAAAACTTGTATGCAGACTTAAGAAGGCTCTCTATGGTCTTAAAGAGGCTCCAAGGGCTTGGTCCTATCGTCTGGCCAAATACCTTCATCAACAAGGTTTTTCAAAAGGATCAACACATAGTAATATTTATATAAAAATTGAAAATGACAAATTGCTAATAATTGCTGTGTATGTTGATGATATCATATTTGGCAACAATGAGGAAGCTATGATTCAAAATTTTGCCTTGGTGATGCAAAAAGAATTCAAAATGTCCTTGATTACTGAGCTAACATATTTTATTGGTTTACAAATCCAACAAAATGAAGGCGGTATCTTCTTATCTCGAACGAAGTACCTCAAGCAAATCTTGAAGAAATATGGGATGGAGGATTCAAAACCTGTATGTACCCCGATGGTGACAGGATGCAACCTCAATGCAAATGATGACTCAACGGCAATGCATCAACCAACCTATAGATCTATGATTGGTAGTCTTCTCTATCTAACAGGAACTCGACCAGACATCATGCATGCAGTGGGAATAGTTGGAAGATTTCAGGCAAATCCAAAGGAAACTCATCTTCAGGCAGTAAAGAGAATTTTCAAGTATCTTCAAGGAACTCAAAACTATGGTCTATGGTATCCTAGAGATACATATCTCACTCTTCATGATTATACAGATGCAGATTGGACTGGAAGCATGGATGACAGAAAAATCACTAGTGGTGGTGCATTCTTTATGGGTTCTAGATTATTATCTTGGTTCAGCAAGAAACAAAGTTCGATTGCTTTGTCTACAGCTGAAGCAAAATTTGTGGTTTCTGCATGTTGTTACACACAAATCCTTTGGATGATGCAAACTTTGCAGGATTTTCAAATCACTTGTACTCCACCTATCTCCATCTTATGTGATAATACAAGTGCAATCAGCATTTCAAAGAACCTAGTCATGCATTCAAAGACCAAGCACATAACAATCAAGTATCATTTTATCTGGGAACAAGTGCTTGAACAAAAGGTCAAATTGGAGTATGTTCCCTCCGAGGAACAAGTTGCTGATATACTCACCAAACCATTGCCCAGGGAGACATTTGAATACCTCAGACAGAAGCTGGGGGCTGTTGATGCATCATCCTGTTGTTGAAATTTGTTTGTTGTATGCAGGTGGATACACGTACATTTGCCGGTCTATGTGGGTCGAATGGGTCTATCAGAGATCATCTGGCAGAGGTTCAAGGGGAGCATATATTCTTCTAATGATTGATTGTTGGCATTATCTTAGAAGTCCTTGATTTGATTTCTGAAGAGTTTTCTCGTGGAGTAGATCAATGTGTGCTGGTCTGAAGGATGATTCTCCTGATGATATGTCATGTATTTTTTTCATATAAGGTCATGTAATGGCCTATTTTGGTTTCCCCACTATGCCTTGGATGAATGAGTTTTGTTTATCTTATTCCCACTTGGATTGGAGATGGATGTATGTATGAGTCTTGATGATAGGAAGGTTACCTATAATGTATGGAGTCATGTTCTTTCTTGTAGAACATCTTTCTGCAGACAACATTTCAGCATAGAGCATATACAAATGGGGGAGCTCGTTAAGAGTTTTCAGCAGGTACTAAGGGGGAGTACGGTAGTCCGCCCCTTTGCCGTTGATGTCAAAGGGGGAGAGGGATTGGTTGTTGTTTCCATCAAGTCCAAAGGGGGAGATTGTTGGCATTATGATACATATGTTGTACTTGATGGTAACCCACTCATCTCAGATGATAAATTATAGTGCAGCAAAGTTCACGCACTTTCATGCAGAGAAAAGTTACTTTCATGCAGAAAAAAGTTCACGCACTTTCATGCAGAGAAAAGCGCACACACATGGGAAATCTTATGGTTGGTTGATGGTGTTAGTCCAACAGTTTTTGATCCTATGGTTTTGGTCCGTGGTATTTAGTCCTTGGTAGTGGAACCTATGGTTTTGGGCCATGTTAGCTTGCCATAAGTGTTGATCCCAAGTATTGGGTCCATGGTATTGAATTGTTGTGGTTTTTGGTCCGTGGTATTCTCAACTAGTACAAGAACTAAAGGGGTTGTAGCTCCCTTCCAATAGAAGCTGGAAAATGAGAGAGGGTTGTAGCTCTCTGCAGGTAGCAACCTACGTACTGGTAAAGTACTGCACCAGTACAGAATCATTGTAAAAATAAGTTTCTAATTGAAAAGATAGAGACATATTGCAGCAGGTGGTTTTCACCCACATTGGGTTTCCACCTTATATCTTGTGTTCTTGTGTTTGATTGTATTCTGCTCTATTTTTCTGTTCTTGGTTACTGTTTATATGATCTTGATGCATAGATTAATGTTCAACATCTGTAGAATATTTTAAATTATAAGTCTGTATGTTATACGCGGGTTTCATTATCTGTAGTTGCATATATACACAGTTTTCTCTAACTGAAGTAGTGTATATGTTTTGGGTTTGAAAAAGAAAATAATCGACCAGATAATACTAATTCACCCGCCTCTCAGTATTATTTCCAACAAGGCTTTGAACCAAGTCCTCTACCACAAGATTATTTTGACTACTATTATTGAGAATAAGAGTGGTGAACTCATATTTTATTTGACAATAATGGCTAAACTGAGGTGTTTGTTGCATTAGTAGTCATGAGGATGAGAGAGGGGTCCACTTCAGTAGGTTTTTCAAGAGAAATAATTACAATAGGGGTAGTGGAATTTGGTTTTTCGACCTTTGTAATAAGAATCTTGTTAGGGTGTATATTTTTTAGTAATTTACAAACTACAGAAGCATGTGAGTTCGTATCATGAAATCTACATAAGGGGGTATTGTGAGGTGTGAAGGATGAGATAGAGGCTATATTAGGAGAACCATATGGAGATAGACCATTTTTGGCTTGAGGAGATATTCTTCGAGGACCCACTTTTCATTCAATAGCCAGGGCCTGAATAAATGCCTTGTCTAATGAAGTATTATAAAAAAGATCAACTTCTTAGAGAAAAAGCATTAGCAAATGAAAATTAAATTTGATAATTAGTACCCCTTCTAGATTTGAGATATGGAGTTGAATGTGCAACTTGCAGAAGACATGAATGTAAGCTTGCACTGATTGGTTTGGTAGTTGTCAAATCTTCAACCATTTGGTAAGGAGATTTTGGATATATATTGGGGGCTAGAAGTGTTCTCTTAAGGTCTGGAAAAAGTTATCCCAAGATATGATAGGCGTCAATCTGGTCTCTGTTGGGTCTCCATGTTCGAAAACCAAGGACATATTCTCTAGATGAGCATCCCACCATTTTTGTGTCAGTCCTTTTAATTGTAGACTAGTGATTTGAAGTTTCATTTCCTTTTCCATTACTGGGCATGTTTTGAAATATTTGAAGAGACTGCAGAGCTAAGAATTGATAACATCACCATTCATTTGGCATGAGAATTTGGGAATACAAAAGCATGTATCGAGATTCAATTTCTCTGGAGGGTGTTGTTGTTGTGGCAACTTAATTATCTCTTGAATAGCCATGGCTAAGTCATGGACTGGTGAGTCTACAGTTGAGGGCTCTTGACAAGGAGGCATGATTTTCATCCATTGAATGGATTGAAATCTATGAGCCTAAAAAAAAAAAATTCTTCAGAGAGGTGGATGGCTTCGAAGATCTTATGCTCTGATAGCAAGTTATATACCTGCAATTTTGAGGAACTGATTCAAGGAAGCACATAAGAAAGAGGAGAGGATAGCATAACAACCCTTGAAACAATATCATCATTTATTATGAGGGAGAGACGAGAATTTTATAAACAATGCAAACATTCCCCTAATTTTTTATTTTGTAATTACAAAAGATATTGCATAAAAATCAATTACATTATTAGATAAAGAAAATATGTTGATATGTTTCCTTCTTTCCTATTTTTTTAGATGTTTATACCTTTTCTACTCTTAGATGTTTCCAAGCAAAGGAATGTGATTTTTGTTGGTTGCTCAATCAGTTAGAAGTTTTTTCTTTGTGTGCCTGTCTTTGTTTCCCAATCATCCAACTCGACAATGCTCGATTTTTTAGAAGGGCCATGTGTCAAGTACCAACAATCACATGGGTCAGAATACACATATGCTAGGGATAATGCAGATCACTCTAGGTTTTATACAACCTTTCTCATAAACCGACCTTGAATTAATGAACTACAAGATGATTGGAAGGTGTATGAATTCATGCATAAAACTTTGGTTAAATATAAAATACAATTAAGATAACCCTAACCATCTCAAGGGGTATGTAAGTACTTTATTTATCAACAAATCTGTCCAAATTATAGTCAAGGATATCTTGGGGTTAACCTAGTGTGTTAGATGAATGGTGTTTGGACCTTGAATAGGTTAGTAAAATGTTAAATGTACATGTATATGCACACCCTATTAGACATAATCAAATGTAATTCAACACACCTTATGTAAATACCTAGGTATAAGTATCCTTAAGAACATCAGAGTTTTGACAGATAATTATGAATAAATGTATTTGGTGGTATGTGATGGTTAGACCAAATTATAATACCTCTCTATCATATAAATACATGTATGTTTATCCAATAGACATATAAAATGAAGGATTTAATATAGTCACAACCATTCCATACTAGATAGGCCAGTTGGGATCCCTTACTTGATGCTCATAGGGAATAGAGAGCTGGAGTAAATTTGAAACCAATAACTTTTTGTATAAGGTTGTGTCATATAAAGTTATGATAATGGGTTGATCATTATAGAAGGAAAAGTAAAGTAATGAAAGGAAAGAGAGATGGGTTTAATTTACAATAACTTTGGGTGGAGTATTAATAGGGAAGAAAAAAAATGTGTGGTGGAAAATAGGGACACGATAGATGTTATTAGAGCCTTAGGTTCAACTCTCGAACCTAATGGGAAAAGATGAGGGTGGTTACATGTCATTGAAAAGGAGACACGTAGATTTTATAAAATGAACAACAATAAATAATAGTTACTACAGGAGAAAAAACTTCATGTTTAGTTGCAAGTGAAAGTAAGATTAATAATTTAGGCGCATGGAATGTGGTCTTCAAGAAGTGTTTCCTAAAACTCATGACAAGAGTAAATTGTTCTACAATAGTTGAACTAAACTTAGCCTATACTAGTGGCTACATAACTCAACTGGTAAATTGAGGGATAGATAAAAGACAAGTCATATTGACATCATATGTGTCACTTAAATGATAAATTTAATACTACAATCTTATAATCATAATCAAAAAGTGAATATAACAAGGTGGTAGGTTCAATACCGAAGCCTATGGAAAATTTGCAACTACAATACATAAATGATAAAGGTTAGTTGTGACGAATAAGTTTTCTTGTAGAATATTGTTGTATATGACAAAGAAGGGGAAAAGACAAATTATTCTATAATCATTGATTCAAATGTTAGACTGTGGGTATTGGAAAACTTAAAGACATGTCACTTAATTATGATATGGCAACTAGAGTTATGTAGAGAAATCACTTGGCATGTAATAAATTCTCAAAAGAACATAAATCATTCTAAATGTTGGATTTGACTATTCAAATTTAAATCAAAATGACTATTTTTTAGAAAGAGAGAGACATTTTTTTATTTGCTCGTGTCATCTTCCCTTTATTGATGCAGGAAGAGGAGTACCTTATGTCCTTCATATAATGTTTACTGACATAACTATTGATGAATCTAAATATTGATTCTGATGTAAACATAATATGTGTCCTATGAAAAAAGAGGAAAACACAAGAAATAATATCAAATGTTTATAACGTGGTTGAGCGAGTTATAATATGAATATGAAGCTTACAAGATTACTCACTCTCCTAAATGTAATTCTTTAAAGTTTTTATTGGAAGGCTGAAGTTGAAGATGCAACTTGCCATTAATTATGTACATATTATGATAAAAGGGGGACATCAACCTAGATAATTCTAATCTTCAAACTACTTCTCTCATTTAAGTAGGATTCCCTACGTTGTCCTTGTGTTAACATGGTTACATTCAATATGACAAGTACATAGTAATTGTTCAAATTTGCACAAATTATTGACCTTTTTTTATTACCAATTTATTTTTACGTGTCAAAATTAGAAGAAAAGGGTAACTAAGGTTCTAAAGATACTATAGGCAATAAGCTTAGTCTAGCCCAAAAGTAGGATGAAAGCCTATAAATGGAGTCTTTTAGGAGGTTCTCAAAAGATTTCAAAATTATATGAATTTTATCACCATAAAAAAAGAGATATATGTTGGAATTGAGAGAGAAGATGATTCACACATGTGCCAAAGTATAGAGGTAGTTGGGAAATGTTGCACAACCAACTCCTTGATGATATGATCTACTTAACATTCTTATTTGGGTATCAATGTTCGGTATTAAGCCTAAGAAAGTTGTGTTTGTCTATTTAAAATCTCTCTCTCTCTCTCTCTCTCTCTCGAAAGAGTCACTGAAATCAATGGCCCATGTTGTGGGAAGTTTGAACTTAAAAAAATGTGTCAGACATATTTATGCAAGATAAATGAAGACTTATATGTGCCTTGAAAGCATAATAACTTATCATATATATGAACAAACATTAACTTGGGTAAAGGAAAGATAAAAATAATAATACTTCTTATAGAGAACCTAAGATAGGATAACAAGTGGCAATATAAATTATTAATTGAGTACAATCAATTCTGAATGATTAAGAAACTTTTAGTTTGAGATAACAATGGTATGTTATATGCTATAGAGAAATTTACTTCAATTTTCTTATTAGCCCAATATCAATTTCTACATTAGTAATCACATTAACATTGATAGTAAATGCACATAGAACATTGTTAGGTTCCTATACTACTACTGTGACCCCTTATTGTTACTAGTGCAACCCGCTTATTGTATTATTGTGTCCATATAGTGCCCATGTTGTTATTATTATGCCCCATAGAAGCCCACTATTGTTATTTCCCCTACAATATTATTGTTATGTAGGCTCTCATTGTATTGGGACCCCTTAGGCTCCTATATATAGAAAGGCGGTCTTGTCATTTGTATCATCCAAGAATTGTTCATTTATATAATGTAAATGAGGTTTCTCCCTCGAAGCGGCTGATTTTAAAGTCATTGATCTAATTTTTATATCTTATTGTGAGCTGGTTCATAACATTTGGTACGAGAGCTTTTGATTCTAGGGTTTTGCTACTCCAAACATGTCATCGTGGAATTTTCGCTATAAGTTTTTCACTACAAAGTTTCAAAAGCTAAAAAAAAACTTATTTGAGTTGAAATCATTTTGAATCTCGGGTCTGAATTTTGGATCTTCTTTTGCTATATTTTCACAGATATGATATGAGGAATTTAGGGTTTTTGCAAGGTCCAAAATTGCATCTGAAAGAGTCATGGAATTTTCGCTATAATTTTTTTCTACGAAGGTTTTGTCTCTGAAATTAAAACCCATTTGAGCTGAAATCTTGTTGAAGCTCGGGCCCAAATTTTAGATCTTTTTTCGCTATATTTTTAGCAATACTGTCCAACATATCTTTAGCAATACAGACTATAGTTTTATGTATGTTGTTTTCAGGTCTGAAGGTCAAAACAGTGACTCGTGACACTTCGTAAAAGTTTTCTCTACTGAAAGAGGACTTAGACTAGTGGGGTTAGAAAGACGACTCAGATGTATACCACAGGTAGAAATTGAAGAACTTGAAGATCTAAAATTGTAGAGTTATAGTCGTTTAAATATTGAACTCTCAAAAGCAATAAAAATAATGACTCGAATCAAGAAAATAGAAACACATACTAAGAAAAATAGGATGGATGATTTGAAGAATGTGATCAGAGCTAAGATAAATAGATTTATATGTGCCATGGAAGTAGATTTAAAAGAATACATGGAATGATTGAAGGAAAGTCAGAGAAAACCGCTACAAGAAAGGCCTCCTAATGATGAAAAGGTAGTAGAGGAAACTCATTATGAGAAAAAAATAAATGTTAATCATGATTTCATAGAATATAACATTGGATTGAAGACCCACCATATTCCAAAGATTGATATGAGGAAGTTTGATGGCAAGGATCCGATAACATGGATACTACAGATGGAGAAATATTTTGATATACATGATGTGCAACTGTTACAAAAGGTATGTATCACATCTTTATATTTAGAGCGGAATCAATTTTTATGGTATAAAGGCCTTTTTTCCAAAAAAAAACTTGTCATTTGGTCAATTTTCATGGAGGAAATGATAGAACATTATGAGGATACAAAGAGAAACACATTTTTTAGCCAAATGATAAATCTCAAACAAAAGGGTTCAATGATGGAGCATATTGAGGACTTCCAAAAATTAAATATCAGGGTAAAATATATTCTAGAAGAGCATAGGATTGATGTGTTCATAGGTACTTTAAAGGATAACATCCAACATGAGATTCACCTTTGGGAACTTGATTCATTGGAGAAAGCATTTGTTGGCAAGAAAAATAGGAAGAAAACTTGTGGCAACAAGGAAGCCTACCACTCACAACTATAAAGATGGAAGTGTTGTTTTTCCTAGCCTTTTTCCACCTACAAGGTTGACACCACAACAATTGGAAGAGAAAAGAGAAAAAGGGCTTTGTTACAACTGTGATAGAAAATACACTAAAGGTCATAAGTGTTCTGATAAGAAATTAATTTACATAGATGGGGAAGAGGAGCAATAAAAGGAACATGAAACATCAAAAGAAGAGGATATACACCGGGAATCAATCTCAGAGAAAGAAGAAATGAATCTTACCATATCTTGTAATGCATTGACAAGAATTACCACTCCTAAAACTCTCAATATAGAACGGCATGTCAAGAAGAGAAAGGTAATCTTGTTTATTTATTCGGGTAGTACCCATAACTTTATTCGTTGTAAAATAGCCAAGGAATTGAATTGCTTCATATATCCAGCATGAGAGTGTCAAGTAATGGTTGAAAATGCAGGAACCATAAATTTCTCTGGAAAGTTCCATAATATCAAGTTATCCATGGGAGAATATGTCTTGGATAATCCAATGATTTCCATTCCAATGGTTGGTATAGATGTTGTACTAAGAGACTAATGGTTATAATTTTTTGACACAATAACTTTTAATTTTCAAGAATGTTTCTTGAAATTTTTTTGGGAAGAAATGGAAGTTTAATTAATGGGTATCAAAGGGAAACCAGGAAAGATAATCAACTCTAACAAGATGACAAATCTTCTAAAGAAAGAAAAACTGGGCATAATTGCACAATTATGTTCACTAGAGGTTCCCACGTCAAAATCATCTATTTCAACCTATCTTCAAAACTTTTTGGACAATCATTCCAAGGTATTTGAGACTCTCTAATTCCTCCCACCTACTTGTGATTATGATCATGCTATTCATTTGATTCCAAGAAGTGTTCCCCCAAACATCAAGCCCTACAGATATCCATATGCCTAAAAGAGTGAAATTGAATGTATGGTTGTAGAAATGCTAGGGGTTGGTATAATTCAACCAAGTCAAATTTATTTCTCTTCTCCAATCGTATTGGTAAACAAAAAGGATGGATCGTGGCACATGTGTCTGAATTATAGGGAGCTCAACAAGCTTAATATTAAAGATAAATTTCCAATTCTTTTCATTGATGAATTATTGGATGAATTACATGGAGCAATTTACTTCACTAAGTTGGATCTTCGTTCACGATATCATCAAATTAGAATGAATATTAATACATTCCAAAAACAACATTTACAACTCATGAGGGTCATTATGAATTTTTGGTCATGCCTTTTGGCCTTACCAATGTTCCTTCTACATTTCAAGGTTTAATGAATTCCATTTTCAAACGCTTGATTAGAAAATTTGTGTTAGTATTTTTTTTATGATATACTAGTCTACAATAAGTCTTGGAAGGATCATGTTCAACATGTTGACAAGGTGCTCAAACTATTGGAGGAGAAACACTTATATGCAAAAAGCTCTGAATGTTTCTTTGGAGTACAAGAGGTGGAATATTTGGGTACTCAGTTAGCTCATTGCTCATCTTATCATCAACCGTCCATCACATCATTTTTAAACGAAAATTCCAAGGTTCAAGAAGTGGAAGATCACATTGATCATCAACAATGAGTTCTCAAACTATTAAAGGATAACCTCACTTTGGCGCAGAATAAAATGAAACAAGAGGCATATCAACATCGCAACAAAAGAAGTTTTGATGTAGGTGACTCGGTATTTGTACGACTACAACCATACAAACAAATTTCCCTTAAGCAAGATAAGAAGGATAATAAATTATCACCATATTATTATGGTTTGTACAAGGTGTTACAAAATATTGGTACTATGGCATACAAATTGGAGCTTCTTGCATCTTCTCGAGTGCACCCAGTTTTCGACGTTTCATGCTTAAAGAAGGTTATAGGTGAGAAGATCCCAGTTCAAATAATATTTCTAGAACTTGATGAGGAAGGAAAAATCATATTGGAACTTGAATAAGACACAAAAAAAAGAAATTGATAGCTAAGAAATCAATCAATTTCAAAGTATCTCATTAAGTGGAAGAACTTACCACTGAAGATTGCACATGGGAGGGTCAGAATTTTATACAAAAGCATCCAGAACTACTCAAGCATTGAGGAAAACACTTTTTGAAGGAGAGGGTCATGTTAGGTCCCTATACTACTAGTGTAACTCCTTATTGTTATTACTGCAACCCCCTTATTGTATTATTGTGTCCATATAGTCCCCATGTTGTTATTATTATGCTCGATAGAAGCCCAGTATTGTTATTGGTGTTCCCGTACGATATTATTTTTATGTAGGCTTTGATTGTATTGGGACCCCTTAGACTCCTATATATAGAGAGGAGGTATTTTCATTTGAATCAACCAAGAATTTTTCATTTGTGTAATGTAAAGGAAGATTCCTCTCGAAGAGGCTAATTTTTAAGTCATTGATCTATCTTTTCTATCTTTTGGTGAGCTGGTTTCATAAAAAAGACAAACAATAAGCATAAGACAAGCCAAGATATGAAGACACAATATTTGGTGGATGCGAGGGAAAACCCCAAAGTGGGGATAACATTTCCTCAAATATTCTTATTATTCTTCAATAGTTTAGCAAAGAGAGAGAGTACATCATAAAAACTTTATTTTCCTAATCACTGTAAAAATAGTCTAGTGAAGTAACAGTCAATAAGATGCAATAACCAGAAAGTCAACGCTGGTCAAACTAGCATAAAATCTCCTTCAAATGAGCTTGGTCAAACCTAGTCAACTTGTCCTCCAAAGAAATTCGAAATCAACCCAAAATAGTCTTGAAATTCTTGGTCAAACTTGGTCAACGCATAGTCAATGCTACGATCAACACAGGTCAACCTACTCTAATTGCCTCATTTTTTGTGCAAAGAGATGTGGCATTAGAAGGTCAGACTAACTTCTTGGAAAAAGTAGTCAAAGAACATGAGTTGAACCTCGGTCAACGCTGGTCAACACCCCTACAAATAGCCCAATAACAGTCCTGTGATTTCTGCGTGAAATTTTTGGTCAACCCAAGTCAATGTGAGAAGAGAATATTTTCTCCTTTGTTGTATGATCCAATGAGAAGAGGAGAGAGAAATATGAGTTGAGTTATGATCCAAACGAGGAGAATGTCTCTCTTGTTTATACAATTTGACGAGGGGTGGAAACGCATCCATTGGTTTTCATGAGCCTACATTAGACTTCTGGTCAACCTTGCCAATTTGCATGTGTGAGAATTAAATTCAAAATATCACTTTTACTCATCCAAAAAATATTATCTTTAGATAAATCTTCTGCCTCTTAGAAAGAAGAATCCAATAAAAATATCATATCCATCATATGAGTTTTCCAATTTGGAGTTTGGCCATAGTTCCCAATTTTAACGCTCCCTCTCAACTAGGGAGAAATCCACCCGCCAAACCATCTATCAATCTACACCATCTTTGAAATTCCTTCACTGCTCTACTTTGCTAAAGGATGAAGAAATAATGAATAAGAAGTGATCGAGATTGTATCATACCACTCTCCACTGGCTAAATTCAGCCCTTGAACCCAGATCATGTTGTTGAACACCATGCATCCTAGTCATAGCAAGTATGACAGTACATGATGCATCAAACGGTAGTGCTATGGTCCCTAAACTACTTTTCCCAACTCATTGGCCAGGTGACAGGTACTTCTCATGAGTCCAAAACTCTATGGGTAGGATGTGTGTCAGGGCATTAGCAGGAGAAGGTGAACCACTCATCTTGCTCATATGCCATAGGAGAAGGTGAACCAATCATCCTATGCATATGTTAACTGTAGGGGAAGGACTCACCATACATGCATCTGTCCATATGGGGGAAGGTGAACCACTCACCCTACACACATGTCAACAATATTAAGTTATCACAAGGGAAAGTGAACCACTCACCTTATATCTAGTGCACCATTAGGAGAAAGTGAACCACTCACCCTATGGTCACTCAGAGCTAGCTCCAAAAAGTACCCCATGCCCCTAGGAGCTCCCAGAGATCTTTGTCCAACTGATATAGGACCCTCATAATAGGTGTGTTCCACGACTCCAAGTATCTCTCATAGGAATAACAGTTTAACCTTCCCGAGAGGCTTAGTGATAATGTCAACAACCTACTCATCTGTCGTGATGTGTTGGAGCCTAACTGCTTCCAGTTGTAACATATCTTGGATAAAGTGGTACCTCATATCAATGTGCTTGGAGAGGTTGTGCAATACATGATTCTCGAATAAATGAATCCCACTCTGGTTGAATCATAGGATCATGGTCATGTTTAGAACATGCTCAAATAGCTCACTAAAAAGCTTCCTCAACCAGACTACTTCACAACATGCCATACTCGTAGTAATGTGTTTGACCTTGAGGGTGCTTAGCACAACCACTTTCTACTTCCTTCTTATCCAAGATATATAAGGAGACCCCAAAGAGAAGAAACACCCATACGTGCTCTTATGATCCACCACACTGCCTGCTGAGTCAGCATCTGAATGTCCATGTAGCCTCAAATTTCTCGTAGTGTATCTCAAACCATATTGTATAGTGCCTCGGAGATATCTTAAGATATTCTTGGTAGCAATGCAATGAATGTGAATAACCTTGACCATATATTGACTCAACTTGTTCACATCGAAGCATATGTCAAGACGAGAGTTGACCAAGAACATCAGTGCCCCCACAAGTTGATGAGACTTGGCAGGTTTCACTAATTCGTGTCAAACAACACTTCCACATAGCTTCTTCATGTTGAGTTCCATTAGAGTAGTTACAAACTTGTAGTCCACCATCCCACATAGCTCAAGTAGTTTCACAATATATTTTCCTTGAGAAAAGAAAATCTCACCTAGATTTTGCCAGACCTCTAACCCTAGGTAATAATGCATCACTCATAGGTCCTTCATCTTGAACTTAGAAGCCAATCCCTCTTACATTGATGAATGAGAGGGTCATCACCGGTCAGAAAGAGATCATCCATATAAAGGGCCAGCATGAGAGGTTTTTCCTTTTCAACCTTGAAGTATAGGTTCAGGTCAACATTGCTTCCTGTAAACCCCAACTTCATAAGATAGCTATCGATCCTCTCATACCATGCCCTAGGAGCTTGCTTCAATCCATATAGGGCTTTCTTCAACCCGCATACATGTGTTTCATGAACTTGAACTTCGAACCCCTCACGTTGTTTCAGATATACTTCCTCCTTAAGAGAAATATGCAAGAGGGAAGTTTTGTCATCCATCTGATGAAGATTCCATCCTTATGAGGCTACAATGGCTATTATCGAATGGATGGTGGTATATCAGGCAACTGGTGCAAATATCTCATCATAGTCTACTCCTTCCTTTTGATATAAGCCTTGAGCTACAAATTTGGCCTTGAATTTCTCAGCACTCTCATCAAATCTGTGTTTGAATTCGTAGAGCCATTTCGAAGTGACCACCAACTTATCATTGGCTCTAGCAACCACACCTCATACATCATTCTTCATGATCGATTCATACTCTTCATTCATCACATCCTTCCAAACTTGTTTCTTCATGACTTCTTTGAACGTACAAGGCTTACATTGTACAATAATACTCATGGCAGCTAAGTACACTTGTTACCTATTCAACTTCTTTCTTTCATGTAATGTCATATTTCTTGTAGTAGATGGCTCAAAGGCCTATTTCTTGTAGTAGAGGGCTCAAAAGTAGGAGGATCTATAGGATCCATCAGTCCTTCAACATCGGGCATCAGTACATTGGACTAAGATTCATCCTACTTTTTTGCATGATTCACCATCATCATTTGCCTTCCTAGGAATGGGAAGATCTCGAATATTTTGAAGTGTGGAATGTTCATCAAAAGTGATATCATGAATTAATTCCACTTCCCTTTTATGAGGAACATAGATTCTATAAGCCTTCAAAGTTTCACTGTAGCCCATGGATGTTCCTTTCTTCCCAGATGCATCTAGTTTGTTTCTTTTCTCTTTCGGTACATGAAAATATGCAGGACATCCAAAAATTCTAAAATGAGAAACATTAGGCTTCTTACCAATGAATACTTCTTCAAGTGTCTTGAAGTCCAAATCTTGATGTGGGAATTGGTTTTGGACATACACAGTGGTGTTGGCATCTTCTCCCCATAATAACTTTGAAAGGCCTTAATCATGAAGCATAACCCGGGTAGCTTCGATGAAAGTACAATTCTTCCTTTTGGCAAGACCATTTTTTCAGGAGTATAAGTGGTCGTATTCTCCCCCTTAATGCCAAATTCTCTATAATAGGATTTAAATTCATTAGACTCATATTCGATCCCATTATCGGTCCTCAGAACTTTGATCTTCTTTCTTGTTTGATTCTTTACCAAGGCTTTGAAGGAGAGGAACCATTTGAAAGCTTCATTCTTCTTCTTTAAGAAATATATCCATGCCTTGTGAGATAAGTCATCCATAAAAATAGAATTATAAAAGTATCCACACAAATATGTAAATGCATCATACCTGATAAATAATAATGGATCAATTGAAGAATATTAGTGGTCTGACTCTCACTTGAGGGGAATTTCACCCTTGTATGTTTTCCAGCTCCACATGCCTAACAAAAACATTGATGATTCAAGTTGAATTTGGACATCCCTAAGACCATCTTACTTACATTGGGTAAGGATTTAAAATGAAGGTGAGAAAATATTCAGTGCCATAATTCAAATTAAAGAGAGGTGTCACAAATAATAGATCCCAATAGATTTCCTCCAACCTCATAGAGAACTTCAACCTTGAATCTTAGAGTGAATGCATCTATGAGATTCCTTTACTAAAGATGAACCTTCCCATCAACGAATGACACCTTAAAACCTTTATCTTCCATTTCAATAGTACAAATCAAGTTCTTATTCAAGCTAGGTACATATAGCATTTCTTGTAGCTCAAGGGTTTGACCTTGATTTAAGTGAACAGTAACAGTCCCGATTCCTTTCATGGGATAGGCGGAATTGTCCCCGAGTATGATCTCCATATTTGTCTTCATCTCTACCAATTTTGAGAGAGCTTCTTTATACCTATTGAACTAGCTTGAGGTACAACTATCAGTCAACCAATGGTCTAATGTATCTTGAGGACAGGTGGTGGAGAGCGCAAAAATAAGATAGAATTCATTTTCCTTCGCAAGTTAACTTCATCATACCTCAAGTTTATTGATTTCTAGGGAGTATGACCACCTCCATTTCGAGTAGCAGGTGCATTCCTCTTCCCTTTTTTATTGAACTTGTTGTTCGTTTGATTTCAATTTCCCTTGAAGTTGTTTTTGTTATTGTTGTCATCATCTCTTGGAGCATCCTTCCTGTGAGCAAACTCTCTAGGGAAGTGGCCAAACCTATTACAATGGAAGAAACTTCCTTTTATTCCTTCTTTGAATCCCTTCTTGAACCCTTGTTCTTGATTCCTTGGACCAACATTGTCCCTTCTTCTAGAATGAGCAGAAAAGGCAATATGATTATTTCCATTTGAGGGCTTGTCTTGTTCCACCATCCTTCTTTATTCTTGAGTGCATCTCGCCAATAGTTCCTCATATCTCAGAATCCTATCATTGTTAAGGATGGTAGTGTTGAACACATCCTAGTCTCTTGTAAGGCCCCCAATACAAATAAGAGAGAGTTCCTTATCACCAATGACTTCTCTGATAGATAAGAGATCATTATTGATCTCGGTGATCCTCATGAAGTAGGATTGGATGGATTCTCCTCTATCCATCTTGATGTCTTTCAACTTATTCTTGAGAAAGAGAATTTGATTTGCATTGTTCACTTTGAACATCCCAAACAATATGTCATACATCTCATTAGATGTTTCTAAATCAGAAATATATGCAACCAAAGGCTTATGAATAGAATCAACAATTTATTCTTAACTTTTGTCTTACATTTCTTGTGCTTTGTTTGAAAAACTTTGGTTTCATTTGAGGGAGGCTCAGTTATTCTTCCCTTGACATAGTCCATGTCATCATTCTCTTCCAAATTCAAATCCATGATCATCTTCCATGCATCATAGTTGGATTTGTGCTTAAGCTTGTCCTTGAATTTGGACAAAGATGTAGTCATCTTTGGGACTAGTTCCAAGTCCTTATCCAACAACTTCCTTTAGTGATTATTTGGCTTCATTATAGCTTGGGTTTTGTCTTCACCTAAACTCTAATACCATGTTAATCTTAGATAACAATGGCATGTTTTATGCTTTAGAGAAATTTAATTCAATTTTCTTACTAGCGCAATATCAATTTCGAGAATAGAAATCACATTAACATCGATAATAAGTGCAGATAGAACATAAACAATAAGCAAAAGAAAAGCCAAGACAAGAGGACATAATATTTGAAGGATATCAGGGAAAAACCCCAATGTTGGGAAACCCTAAGATGAAATCTTCTTATTATTCTTCAATAGTTCAACAAAGGGAGAGAGTACATCATACAAAATTTACTTGCCCTATCACTGTCAAAATAGTTCAGTCAAACAATAGTCAACAAGATGCCCTAACCAAAAACTCAACATTGATCAAACCAACAAAAAATTTCCTCCAAATGAGCTTTATCAAACCCAATCAACTTGGCCTCCAAAGATAGTCAAAATTAACCAAAAAAAGTCCTAAAATTCTGAGTCAAACTTGGCCAACATTGCGGGAAAAGGATCCGTGGTCAATGCAGATCAACCAACTCTAATTACCTAGATTTTCATGCTAGGAGATGCAGCCTTAGAAGATCATAATAACTACCTGAAAAATGTATTCAAATAAGAAGCGTTAATCCTTAGCAAGCACTAGTCAACAACCCTGCAAATAGCCGAAAAGTAGTCCTACAATTTCTATGTGAAATGTTCGGTCAACCCAAGTCAACGTGAGAAGAGAATAGCTCATCCTTTGTTTTATGAAACAATGAGGAGATGATGGCAGTTTGGGTACAGGTAGGAGTGTTAATCTCCCAAATTGTGCGATTATGTCTTCTACCTCTAGTTGCAGGTGTAATTGTTTGTCCAATGGGCTCTCTGTCATCCACTCACAACTTTAGAGCTTCCGCTAAGTTAGTAGACCCTTCCAAAAGTTGCATAGTCCTGCTAAAATTCCACTAATCCAGGCCCGACAGTAACATAAACCACTGTTCAATGAAGTTTGAAATCCGTCCTTCTAAAAATGCATCGGTATTTATTCACCATTGATCGATTCAAGATCCAACGATCACACCACTTCCCAACTTCGAAACTTTCTCCACATCTATCAATCGTTGATTCCGCTCCACCAAATCTAATGGCTCATCCTATTTCATCTAATTAGCTTGTGCACTCCAAATCCACCTGAAAAGTGGTTTTCCTCTCTCGCCTCACTGTTATGTGTCACTATGTGTGTGGAATTGGAGCCAATAGGGAATTACCATTTATGTCCTTTCCTTCGCTCGAAATCCACTTGTGCATTCCTCCAACCTGCTTCTACTCATTAACTATCACGTAAATTCCTCATAAAATATCATAGATTTATCTCAACAAAGATCTAACGGTCCAAATTCAGTCTTCACACCACTACTTCCTTGGTCTTCTTCCCCACCTGCTCAACACACTCAAAATTCACGAGAAACAGTTAAAACGCAAAATTTGACACAGTCAACCCAATTTCATTTAATCTCATAGAACACCAAAAAACTTCAATTTTTTCTATAAATGTAGAGGTTTCGAAGGAGATTATCCTTCGGGATTTGACAGGAATTTCCATTCACATACACAAAGACTAATTTTCCCCAATTCACTAGATTTGCTCTTGGAAAGACAAATTTCTTCAACAGTCAAAATCCTCTTATAATAGTTTGAAAATTATATAAGTAGTGGTTCATCCTAACAATGAGATCCTAATTCAAATGTTAAAATTTATTGACCCTAGCTACATGTGAGATATTTTCCTTGAGAATTTCCACTACAACAAACTAACTAAAATTTTTTACATCATGATCAATTCCTATATTCTAGCTCTATGCTTAGTTAGAAAAACATGGAAATTAATGGCTAAAGGATCCCACTCCTTTGCTTGTAATATTTTTTTTGTATTTTTGTAATAATTCCTCAAATTCATCTTCAAGCCTTATGCTCCTGCATTAGAATCCTGAGGACAAAATTCTTCATGGGCTCCTGTCCATGAGCTCTTCTACAAAACTACTCAATTTCTGTAGCATGTTTTCTGTTACCCAAGTAGCTTCAACCATTTGTTGATCCTTCCATTTGACCAAATACTGAAAGTACTCTTGTCCTCTGGTTTTCTTGAACACTTTCTCGTCTAAAATCCTTTCTGGTTTTAATTCCTTTGCTCCAGGTCACTGTTTACCCAAGTCAATTTCATGTGTCTCTTGGTCTTCCTCTGTATCATTTTCAATTTCACCTTCATACTTTTACAAATCAACAGCATTGAGAATTGGAGATATTCCATCATCAAGGGGTAATTCAATTTCATATGCATTGCATAAAATTTCCTTAATACTCTCCATGGTCCAATTTTCTTGAACTTCAATTTATTATACTCCCTCTTTTGAGATATTTCCTTTCATAGGTGTTCTAAAACCAAATATCCAACTTCAAAGTTCACTTCTGTATTTCTCATGTCTGCTCTGTTTCTATTCTTGATGTTGCTATCCTGTAGCTGTTGTTTCACCTGTTCATATATTACTTGTATTTCTGAAGCAAAATCTTCTCCCTCTGCACTTCTAATCTCATCTTTTTCCAAGTTTCTTAACTAAGAACTCCTCTTGGATGCATTACTTAAACTATATGGAATGGAATCTGCCCTGTACTCCTATTAGGTGAGTCATTATATGCATATTCAGCCTATGCCACTACTTGATCCCACTACTTTGGATTTTCCAACTAAGACTCCTTAAAAAATTACCCAAACTCGTGTTCACAACTTCAGTCTGTCCATTAGTCTGTGGATGATAGGCAGAACTAAAACTCAGTTTAGTTCCCAACTTTTTCTGTAGTGTCCTCCAGAAATGTCCAACAAATTTGGAATACCTGTCTGAGAAAATACTCTTAGGCAACCCATGCAATCTTACAATATCCTTGAAAAACAAATTAGCAATGTGAGTAGCATCACTAGTTTTATAACATGGAATAAAATGTGCCATTTTTGAAAGTCTGTGCACTACAACAAAAATTGAATCATTTCCTCTTTGAGTCTTTGGTAAGCCCAAAACAAAATCCATACTTACCATATCCTAAGGCCTATCCGGAATTGGTGATGGAACATACAAACCTATGTTTTGGCTTCTTCCCTTTGCATATTGAAAAACTTTGCAAGTTTTCACATACTTTCCCACTTCATATCTCATTTTCAGCCATAAATAAAATATGTTCAACTACTCGTAAGTCTTATCTATACCAAAATGTCCTGCAAATCCACCACTATGTTTCTCCTTGATTAAGTTCTCCCTCATAGAACAGTTTTTTATGCACAACTGATTTCTCTTAAACAACAATCCATCTTGTAAGAAATAATCCAGCCATTTATTCCTATCCATCAAAATAAGATTCTTACAAGCTTCAAAAGCCTCTTTAAAATCTAAATATGTCTCATACAATTCTTTAAGAAAATCATAACCTAGCACTTGAATTTGACTCTCTTGAAATAATGTATTTCTCCTACTTAGAGCATTTGCAACTTTGTTTGATTGGCCATTTATATGCTTCAAGACAAAATGGAAGCCCTCAAGATACTCTACCCATTTGGCATGTTTTTGGTTATACTGCAATGCATGGTTATCTGAATAAAGTATGAACTCTTTCTACATTGGATAATGTCTCCACTTCTTCAATGACTGCACAATTGCATAAAACTTTTTATTGTAAGAAGAATACTTCTTCTTTGAATCATTCAGCTTCTCACTAAAATAAGCTATAGGTCTGTCTTCTTGACTTAAAACACCTTGAATAGCTTCTCCACTGGCATCACATTTCACTTGGAAAGGTTTACTAAAATCAGGTAGAATCAAAATAGGTTTTTCAATGATCTTCTTTTTCAACAACTAAAAATTTGTTTTTGCTTCAGTAGTCCATCTAAATGGTTGTTTATCCTTCTTTATAGTCTCAACTATTGGGTTGTGTTATATTCTTTCCATGACTAACCTACATAGTGAACCGGGAGGTTCGAGGGGGGCAGAGCCCCCCTTTCGTTGCGCCAAATGTGCAGCGGGGGCGGCAGCCCCCCCTATCTGGGGGGTTTGAGGGGGGCGGTTAGCCTCCCCTCTACGGGGTTGAGGGCAGCGCCTCGGGAAAAAATTTTTTTTGACCCTATTTTAGGTTGGGCGAACCTACCTATGGTTTTCGGTCCATGGTTTTGGACGCGATGTTTTTCGGTCCATGGTATTGGATGCTTCGGCATGTATAAATATGTATTGTAACATTGAAAGGAACATAATGAAAAATCAAGCTAGTAGTCCTAGTTTTGGGATCTAGTGGGAA